>CAWUFW010018219.1:0-230082 GCA_963921515.1 Calotriton arnoldi
ATAAAAGTTCACAAAAACATATTGCTAAAATGAGATTTCATATCATGATTACAGAGGCGTGAATAAAAACAAGTAATAAAAATGTCAGTAATAAAACATTCAGGCGAGTTTAAAAAGAAACATCGAATACCCCAAGCGTCCATCTCTAATTTCACCCATACATTTTCATCCATGTAATTGTTTTTTATAAAAGGGTAACACAGATTTGGTTAAGTTACTCTAGCTCATAGCGTTTTCTTATAGACATAGCAACTCTAATAAAATTGGAGGCAGCAATGCAGGTAAGTGGGGTAGACAAAGACTGTAAAAAATTAAAACCACCAATATAAGTGCATGGCCGCATTTCCCTCAAAATTGGGGTTAAAAATGTCCCCCTCGGCTCTTTATAAAGGGGACAGAACAAAATAAAGTGCAACGTGCTCTGAGCTGCCAAATTATCACATGGGCAGGGTGGTAAACTATGGACCCAGCCTGATTGTTTAGGGAATGCCACTAAAAAGTGTAATGTGCTTAATCGAAACCTAGTCAAGTAAAATCGTGTTTGAACATTAGTAGTAAAAGATAAGTACAATTTCTGTTCACCAGGGAATAAGCATGAGGGGCCTGATGATACCATTTGTGCACGGCGCAGATGTGCCCTAGCATAAAATGCCTCTTTTATTACATCTTTTGCGTTTATATCAATACTTACAGGGTTGTCATAATAATGCCCCAGCCCTATCTCGTATAATTTGTCCTTCACAAAACGGAGCCAAGTTAGTACAGTCTTTGATAACGTCTCTTGAGAACGTTAAATCCTCAGATAACCAAATCTTGGCCCATAGGAGCATTGGGGCGATATCAATACGATCTTCAAGATAGGCCAACCCAGGCTCCTGGTGACAAAAGAGTGTAGGGGCACTATTTGGGACCAGCAACAATCTCTTAATAAATTTGTTTTCCAAAACCTGTAGTTGCCGGGTTTTGTGATAGCCCCAGACACCCGCCCCATAAGATGCCACAGGGAGACATTTGGCTTTATAGAGGCTAACCAGTTGAGTCACTGGTTAATGTCCTAGCTTGCGGGCAAACGAAATAACCCCTCCATAGCCCCGGCTAGTGTGCTGCACCCTAGCTGTAATAAGATGATCCCAATTTAAAGATTCATTAAAAATATTCCCGAGGTATGTAAAATTTTTCAGCTTGTCAATGGCCTTGGCCCTAACCTCAAATTTCCTTGTTTTCGTAACTTTAGGGCCACACACCATGACGTAAGATTTAGTCAAATTTACTTTTAGGTCCAAAGCTGCCATAAAATCAGTAAAAGCATTTAATGACTTTTGGAGACTGTTGGCTGTCAGAGCCAATAAAACAGTGTCATCCGCGTAAGATACCATTGGAATCACCTTGCCTCCAATTTTTGGGAAATCAAGTTCCTTCTCTATTAAAAAGCCTCTAAACCGTTTGTATACAATAAAAAGAGGAATGGAGCTAAAATGCAGCCCTGCCGGACACCTTCTGTGGAGGCAATGGGCCCTGTCTTCTCCCCCCTAGAACCATATCGTATGGCAACCGTAGTAGAGGTATGAAGTCTACGCAGGAGGGATATAAGAGCTTCTTCAAAACCCATTTGCTCCATTTGTCCCCACAGTTTGTCCCGATTAACTGTGTCAAAAGCGCTGGATAAGTCCATGAAGGCCCAGGTGGATTGAACACCTCCTGGCCTTCATGTACTTGCCCATGATGAGGGACAAATTGAGGCACTGTTAGGTGGTACCCATCCCCTTTCTAAAACCATATTGCAGTCTAGACACAATCCCTGTACTGTTCACCCAAGACTCAAGACGCGCCAGTATAACCCTCCCCAATACCTTTGCAGTAGCGTTGATTAATGAGATTGGCCTATAACAGGCAGGTCACTCCTGTTACCTTTCTTATATACTGGAACAACAATTGCCTCCGTCCAGGTTGATGGAATGGGGCCAATCACTACAGCTTTAAAAACATTAATAAGCAGGGGAACCCACAATTTGGGATTTCTTTTGAACAGATCCAAGGGGACCCCATCAGGACCAGGGGCTTTCATGCCGATTTCCCTTGCTAGGGCCTCTTCAATCTCTGCCACTGTGATTGATGAACTTAGTTGTGAAGCCAGTGTTAGATCGGACACTGGTTCCCCACTTCCTTCAACTATTAAGACGTTTTTTGGATTGAATATAGCTGAGAAGTGGGATTCCCAAGTTGCCCTCAGGATCAATGAATCCAAAGGTTTGGGCTCATCCTTAAAAAGGGGCAGTTAATTATGTCCCAAAAGCTCTTGGAGTCTTTCAGGGCACTAGCTCTCTCCAAGTCCTCCCAAGCCCGACTCCTCAATTCCTCTTGTCTTAATTTGATGATGCGCTTATAAGTCTGCCTTAGATTTTTGATTTGTGTTCTATCACGGGGATTGGCATGGAGGGCTATTTTAAGATTCTTGTGCGCTCTGGAACACTCAGCGTTGAACCATCGCACCTCCTGAGATTCCCCGAAATGATCTGGTCAGAGCTTTTGCCACATCTGCACAGATCAGTTTGAAGTCATGAATCACCTCATCAGGGGGAGAGTCCGCATGAAGACATCTCATAATGAGATTTAAATTTGTTGTAACAGTTTTTGCTTCAAATTGGATAGGATCAACTTTACCCCAGCTTAGTCTCAATCCTTTATTTTGATTAAAATCAATAGGGCATCCATCACCTTTCCCAACCCTAGCTATTATACTTAAGAGGACAGTTAAAGGGTTATGGTCACTTGCAGTGTTTGGTACTACCTCAAAGTCACCAACAAACGGGGAATACTTCCTAGTGATAAACATAAAATCAATTGTGCTATCTCTACCTCCTCCAACGTAGGTGGGACACTGGGGTATGGAGCTGCAGACCAAATTATTGGTGTTAATAAGGCCCAGGTTGTTGTCACTAATAATGGAGTTCAAGGGCTCACCCTGTGGGGTATGGATAAAATGTGACTGTGGCTGGCCCTCTGTATCTAACAGCCCACAGGCTCCACTGTCGCTGAAAGAACAGAATGTGCAATTAAAATCCCCCACCCAAAGGATACACAGGGGCTGCCACTCCCCCGTGATGTTTTTAACCCGCGCCTGTAGTTCCTCAATCACGTGACTGCTATTCTGGTCAAAGATATTATAATACCAGTTTACTAGCAATAACTTAACCCGGCATAGATTGGAAATGAGGATGAGCTGGTACCAAGGTGGGGTCTTTACAACTTGGGTTTGTATATGCCCGTATTTGACTGAGATTAAAGTTACAAGCCCTCCTTTAGCCCTCCCGGCCGGTGAAGGTATTGCATGGACGATAAAAGAACAGTAACCGTCCAACACAATATCAGCCTGGTGCCATGTTTCTTGGAGGCAAATAATATCAAAGCCCCTAATATAATCCACCCAATCCTCGTTAGTAAATTTTGTACGTATTTCTGCAATGTTCCATGAAATGATTTTACACTGGGGGTAACAGGTACCTGACTCGCCATGCCCCCCTTTGTTGGTTGCATGGCGGGTATGGTGAGCAGGGTTACTGTACCAGACCCGCCCCTCCCTGGGTTTGTAATAGGAACCGCATTTGGGTCCTAGATGGGGGTTTCAGTATTCACTGTTTCGTTACTGGGGCAACTGATGTTTGGCATGATGGAACCAGGTGTGACTGTTGATTGCCTATTCCCAATATCATCCATATCTACAGATCTTCCTAAAACAGGGCACCGTTGGCATGGAGTTTTCAGTTCGACTAAACTGTCTGTCTGAGCAGGCAGTCAGTCAATATCTGTCAGGCCAGAAAGGGCACCAAAACGGTTAGGGTGGGTAAATGGAGGGGGCTGAGGGGGAATGTAACTTTTTAGACCGAACCCTGGGAGATAATGACTTTTATTATTCCCCTGGTATGGAGGGTAGAAGAAGCCCAGGGATAGGCCTTTATCAGATCTTTTGGTGAGTCTCTGATATGCTTCAAAACAAAAAGTGCGCAACTTGCGTCATTAAAATTTAATACAACACAATCCCCTTCTAGGCATTTAGTTGTAGAACCTAGCCAACCCACCCTCTTGCCATAATAATGTGTTCGAGCCAATTTATCTGTGATTGAATTTTCCTCGAGCACCAGTGTGCTGACTTATTTATAAGGCTCGAGCAGCTTTCTTGTTGCCCTGGGAGGAGGTGGGGGACACCAGTTAAAATCACTGTGTAAGGAGTACAATCGGGGGGTAAGTTTAAAATATTTTCTATCCCCTGTCCAACTAGACCTCTGTGCCCTGGGTCCAAGTTACTTAGCAATGGTCTTGTTTCCCTTCCCTACCCAAGCATGCCTGGTCCTTGTCTCCCATTCTGCCCCCTCCCTCTCTTATCCTCGTTAGTTGTCCCAACCGTTCCGGTTTCCCTTGCTCTCGTATCAATTAACCTAGCTTTCGTATCGGGCAAAATAGTCCGGCTAATTACAGTAGAAGGTCCATTTACTAGTTCCAGAGTCACCAGGGGTGTACTAGATACATCAGTTACCCTTTTGTTTTTGTGACTAGGTGAATGGTCCGTCACATTTTGATCATTGGGTGTAGAAAGATCCTTCAGGAGTCGCTCAAATTGCCCTTTCAATGCTTGCCAAACGAGACAGAATAGTTTCCAAAGCTTCTTTAACAGCCTTACTGATTTTTTCAGTCAATATATCCAGGTCAACCTGTACAGTATTTCCTCCACCTTTACAGGTTCTGCATGCAGTACCTAGAGGATGAGATTGTTTCGTACGCTTAACCTCTGGCGACTGACTTTTCGCTTTCGAATCCGCCCCAGCCAATTCAGTTCACTTCCTCTTTCCTCCTTTCACGCTCAGGGACCAAGTGTTTTCTTTAATTAGCTGCGGAGCAGTTTCTTCTCCCTCATGCACGACACATCAGTTTCCCTGGCTCACAACAAGAATAGAGGGAGAAAGAGGGGGTTGCGGCCTCGTTCCAGAAAACATTCCAATATCTACTGCATGTAAATTCTCTATAGAGGTGGCTGGTATGTCTGGGATGGGGGCTAATGACAGTCTCCTTTCTGCCAGCTCTATTTCCTTATTTAGTGCCCCCACCGCCTTTTGCAGAAAGCCATCTAGTGTAGAGTCAGTTGTTTTAGAAGCAAGGACAGCTCTCCGTTTCCCCATAGTGACTAAGAATGAACTTTCAAAAAGGTCTAACTTAAGTCGCGACAAATTTTAAAGGGAGAAAAAGGAAACCTTTACTTTACCTTGGCACTGCTTTGCTGGGGTTGGCTTGCTGACTTAATGGCTGAAACCCAAAATGAGAATGAAAGCCTCTAGAAACCAAGAGGGTGGGCCCAGCCCAGCCTCCTCCAGGCTCTGACGGGCGCAGACGGGCCCGCCCTTGGCCCAGGCTTTGTCCGGGCACGCCCACGCGAGTCCCGTGTTGCGGGAGCCCAGGAGCTGCTTTAAGCGCCTCCGGCGCAGGCCAAGACGCGTTGGTGCCACCAGGCGCGTAGGATGCTGGGGGAAGTAGTCCCAACAAGTGCAAAGTGCAGAGTGCCTCAGGATCAGTAAAACGGGCTCCCGCGCCATTGGAGCCCTGGAGCAGCTTTAAGTGCCTCAGGTGCAGGCCAAGACTCATTGGCGCCACCAGGCGCATAGGATGCCGGGGGATGTAGTCCCAACAAGTGCAAAGTGCAGAGTGTCTCAAGATCGGTAAAACTCCCTGGAGCTGCTTTAAGCGCCTCCGGCTCAGGCCAAGACGCGTTGGCGCCACCAGGCGCTTAGGATGCCGGGGGATGTAGTCCCAACAAGTGTAAAGTGCAGAGTGCCTCAGGATCTGTAAAACGGGCTCCGTGATGTGATGTCATCAGAAGTGCATTGGGGCGCGAGTTATAGCTAGCTCAACTAACTATAACGGCCGAATTTCTCTGGTTTCGTACGAGTGAAATGTCCAACTAACTATAACGTCCCTGAAACCTGTGGTTTTTTCAGTGAATTTCTATGGTTTTTTAAATAATAATTACTAACTATAACGTCCCTGAAACCTATGGTTTTTTCAGTGAATTTCTAAGGTTTTTTAAATGCTAATTTCTAACTATGCCTACATAGGTAGGACATGTGCAGAAAGAGGAAGAAGGGTGCAGAAAGAAGCAAGAGAAGTGCAGAAAGAGGCTAGAGAGGTGCAGAAAGAGGAAGAAAGGTGCAGAAAGAAACAAGAGAAATGCAGAAAGAGGCAACAGAAGTCCAGAAAGAGGAAGAAAGAAGCAACAGAGGTGCAGAAAGAGGCCTACTTTGACTGTACCTCACAACAGACTCATACAAAGTACCCTAATCACTAATCCTTCTCCGCAGATGTCTTAAACCTCACTTTTCTCTTGAAGGTTCACTATTAATCGACTGCTCAGAATGTTAGGCCTACCAAATATAAAACAGCAATCCTAAGCATATCACTGTTGTAAGTCTGACCAAGTTTGTGAAGGTATGCATGCATGTCTATGCTTTTACCTAGTGACATGTTAAATGAAAATAAACATACAAACACTTAAATAACTGTGTTTCAAACAGCATACTCTGTTTGTGTAAATTTGTGTAAGGAAAGGTGTATGCATTTCTTTCTGCTCACAATACAGGGCACATGGGTATTCAATAGTATATTTCAGGGGTTCGATAACACATATATACATAAGACATGTCTGCCTGTGCAACTGAATGACAGAGCAGAACTAAGATTTGACCACCTATATGAGAAGCTACCCGCTTTTTAAACACCATCTTCAGATGCATAACACATGTGAGAATACATGTACAAGTAGACATATACCTCAGTAACGAGAACAAGCAGACCTTTAAACTTGACACCTTGCACTTCCCATTTGAATATAGAAACAGGCGAGAGAACTACAGAAAGGGGCAAGAGAATAGCAGAAAGAAGCAACAGAGGTGCAGAAAGAGGCAACAGGGGTGAAGAAAGAGGGAAGAGGGGTGGAGAAAGAGGCAAGGGGGTGCAGAAAGAAGCAAGAGAGCTGCAGAAAGAAACAAGTACAGAAAGAAGCAAGAGAGCTGCAGAAAGAAACAAAAGAAGTGCAGAAAGAAGGAACAGAGGTGCAGAAAGAGGCAAGCAGTGTGCAAAAAGAGGTAAGAGAGGTGCAGAAAGAAGCACAAGTGGTGCAGAAAGAAGCAAGAGAGGTGCAGAAAGAAGCAAGAGGAGTGCAGAAAGAAGCAACAGAGGTGTAGAAAGAGGCAAGAAGGGTGCAAAAAGAGGGAATAGGGGTGCATAAAGAGACACGAGGGGTGCAGAAAGAAGCAAGAGATGTGCAGAAAGAAACAAAAGAAGTGCAGAAAGAAGGAACAGAGGTGCATAAAGAGGCAACAGGGGTGCATAAAGAGGGAAGAGGGGTGGAGAAAGAGGCAAGGGGGTATAGAAAGAAGCGAGAGAGCTGTAGAAAGATACAAAAGAAGTGCAGAAAGAAGGAACAGAGGTGCAGAAAGAGGCAAGAGGGGTGCAGAAAGAGGGAAGAGGGGTGTGAAAGAGGCACGAGGGGTGCAGAAAGAAGCAAGAGGGGTGCAGAAAGAAGCAAGAGAGGTACAGAAAGAAACAAAAGAAGTGCAGAAAGAAGGAACAGAGGTGCAGAAAGAGGCAAGAGGAGTGCAAAAAGAAGGAAGAGGGGTGCAGAAAGAGGCATGAGGGGTGCAGAAAGAAGCAAGAGAGGTACAGAAAGAAACACAAAAAAAGTGAAGATTGAAGCAACGGAGGTGCAGAAAGAGACAAGAGGGGAGCAGAAAGAGGGAAGAGGGATGCAGAAAGAGGTACAAGGGTTGCAGAAAGAAGGGATAGAGGTGCAGAAGGAAGCAAGAGAAGTGCAGAAAGAAGCAACAGAGGTGCAGAAAGAGGGATGAGGGGTGGCAAAAGAGGCAAGAGAAGTGCAGAAAGAAGCAACAGAGGTGCAAAAAGGGGTAACAGGGGTGGAGAAAGTGGCAAGAGGGGTGCAGAAAAAAGCAAGAGAGGTGCAGAAACATACAAAAGAAGACCAGAAAGAAGGAACAGAGGTGCAGAAAGAGGCAAGAGGGGTGCAGAAAGAGGGAAGAGGGGTGCAGAAAGAAGCAGGAGTAGTGCAGAAAGAAACAAGAGAGGTACAGAAAGAAGCAAGAGTAGTGCAGAAAGAAGCAACAGAGGTGCAGAAAGAGGCAAGAGGGGTGCAAATAGAGGGAAGAGGGGTGCAGAAAGAGGCACAAGTGGTGCAGAAAGAAGCAAGAGATGTGCAAAAAGAAACAAAAGAAGTGCAGAAAGAAGGAACAGAGGTGCAGAAAGAGGCAACAGGGGTGAAGAAAGAGAGAAGAGGGGTGGAGAGAAAGGCAAGTGGGTGCAGAAAGAAGCAAGAGAGCTGCAGAAAGAAACAAGAAGTGCAGAAAGAAGGAACAGAGGTGCAGAAAGAGGCAAGAGGGGTGCAGAAAGAGGGAAGAGGTGCAGAAAGAAGTGAGAGGTGCAGAAAGAAACAAAAGAAGTGCAGAAAGAAGGAACACAGGTGCAGAAAAAGGCAAGAGTGGTGCAGGAAGAGGGGTGTGAAAGAGGCACGAGGGTTGCAGAAAGAAGCAACAGAGGTGCAGAAAGAGGGAAGAGGGGTAGAGAAAGAGACAAGAGAGGTGCAGAACGAAGCAACAGAGGAGCAGAAAGAGGCAACAGGGGTGAAGAAAGAGGGAAGAGGGGTGTAGAAAGAGGCAAGGGGGTGCAGAAAGAAGCAAGAGAGCTGCAGAAAGAAACAAGTACAGAAAGAAGCAAGAGAGCTGCAGAAAGAAACAAAAGAAGTGCAGAAAGAAGGAACAGAGGTGCAGAAAGAGGCAAGCGGGGTGCAAAAAGAGGTAAGAGAGGTGCAGAAAGAAGCACAAGTGGTGCATAAAGAAGCAAGAGAGGTGCATAAAGAAGTAAGAGGAGTGCAGAAAGAAGCAACAGAGGTGTAGAAAGAGGCAAGAGGGGTCCAAAAAGAGGGAAGAAGGATGCAGAAAGAGGCACGAGGGGTGCAGAAAGAAGAAAGAGATGTGCAGAAAGAAACAAAAGAAGTGCAGAAAGAAGGAACAGAGGTGCAGAAAGAGGCAACAGGGGTGCATAAAGAGGGAAGAGGGGTGGAGAAAGAGGGAAGGGGGTGTAGAAAGAAGTGAGAGAGCTGTAGAAAGAAGCAAGAGCAGTACAGAAAGAAACAAAAGAAGTACAGAAAGAAGGAACAGAGGTGCAGAAAGAGGCAAGAGGAGTGCAAAAAGAGGGAAGAGGGGTGCAGAAAGAGGCATGAGGGGTGCAGAAAGAAGCAAGAGAGGTGAAGAAAGAAACAAAAGAAGTGCAGAAAGAAGCAACAGAGGTGCAGAAAGAGACAAGAGGGGAGCAGAAAGAGGGAAGAGGGATGCAGAAAGAGGTACAAGGGTTGTAGAAAGAAGGGATAGAGGTGCAGAAGGAAGCAAGAGAAGTGCAGAAAGAAGCAACAGAGGTGCAGAAAGAGGGATGATGTGTGGCAAAAGAGGCAAGAGAAGTGCAGAAAGAAGCAACAGAGATGCAAAAAGGGGTAACAGGGGTGGAGAAAGTGGCAAGAGGGGTGCAGAAAAAAGCAAGAGAGGCGCAGAAACATACAAAAGAAGAACAGAAAGAAGGAACAGAGGTGCAGAAAGAGGCAAGAGGGGTACAGAAAGAAGGAAGAGGGGTGCAGAAAGAAGCAGGAGTAGTGCAGAAAGAAACAAGAGAGGTACAGAAAGAAGCAAGAGTAGTGCAGAAAGAAGCAACAGAGGTGCAGAAAGAGGCAAGAGGGGTGCAAAAAGAGGGAAGAGGGGTGCAGAAAGAGGCACAAGTGGTGCAGAAAGAAGCAAGAGATGTGCAAAAAGAAACAAAAGAAGTGCAGAAAGAAGAAACAGAGGTGCAAAAAGAGGCAACAGGGGTGAAGAAAGAGGGAAGAGGGGTGGAGAAAAAGGCAAGGAGGTGCAGAAAGAAACATGAGAGCTGCAGAAAGAAACAAAAGAAGTGCAGAAAGAAGGAACAGAGGTGCAGAAAGAGGCAAGAGGGGTGCAGAAAGAGGGAAGAGCGGTACAGAAAGAAGTGAGAGGTGCAGAAAGAAACAAAAGAAGTGCAGAAAGAAGGAACACAGGTGCAGAAAGAGGCAAGAGGGGTGCAGGAAGAGGGGTGTAAAAGAGGCACGAGGGTTGCAGAAAGAAGCAACAGAGGTGCAGAAAGAGGGAAGAGGGGTAGAGAAAGAGACAAGAGAGGTGCAGAAAGAAGCAACAGAGGAACAGAAAGAGGAAAGAGGGGTGGAGAAAGAGGCAAGAGGGGTGGAGAAAGAAGCAAGAGAGGTGCAGAAAGCAACAAAAGAAGTGCAGAAAGAAGGAACAGAGGTGCAGAAAGAGGCAAGAGGAGTGCAGAAAGAGAAGAGGGGTGCAGAAAGTGGTGCACAGGGTGCAGAAAGAAGCAAGAGAGGTACAGAAAGATGCAAGATAAGTGCAGAAAGAAGCAACAGAGATGCAGAAAGAGGGACGAGGGCTGGAGAAAGAGGCAAGAGAAGTGCAGAAAGAAGCAACAGACATGCAGAAAGGGGGAAGAGGGGTGGAGAAAGAGGCAAGAGGGGTGCAGAAAGAAGCAAGAGAGGTGCAGAAAGAAACGACAGAGGTGCAGAAAGATGGAACAGAGGTGCAGAAAGAGGCAGGAGGGGTACAGAAAGTCGGAAGAGGGTTGCAGAAAGAGGCAAGAGAGGTGCAGAAAGAGGCAAGAGGGGTGCAGAAAGTAGAAGAGATGTGCAGAAAGAGGCAAGAGAAGTACAGAAAAAGAAAGAAAGGTGCAGAAAGAAGCAACAGAAATGCAGAAAGAGGCAAGAGGCAAGAGAGACGCAGAAAGAAGCAAGAGTGGCTTGCACCCTATTAGTTCCAATTTAACACCCACATTTACCAATAAGTAACAGGTAACCATTCTCGGTTTACAAAGGAACTTCCACCATGCTGTAGCGCTTGTCACTGCATTTTTGGTAACATTTGAGCCGTTTGAGCTAGAAACAAGGCTTTTTTGTTCAAATCTGAAGATTAGGCAGCAGATGATGGATTATGTGGCTAATGCGGAAAATGTATAAGTGTGCGAAAGTCGGTGCAGCCAAACAGTCGCATAATTCCAGTGGCCCTGCTCCTTACATCTGACTAGGTCCAGAAGTGCTCCTCAGTGATTCCTTCTTTTTTGTCTCATTGAGTTCATAGTTTAGCTTCTATGGAAACGAGGAAGACTAATCCTGAGGTTACCAGTCCACAACACGGACTACCATACCACATAATTACTCTTCATAACACTTCATCCCACTCTACATAATTCCAATATGCTAAATACCACATACTTTCTATCCACATAATTTCACTGCACAACATACCACTTAATTCCACTACACACAACGTACATCCACTCTACTCCAGAAAACATTAGTAAAAAACTTTTACATTTACAATGCCAATAGCTCTAACTCTCGCAAATGCGAAACCTATTACATTGCAAATGCTTCTTTAACTAGTAGTCGCATTTGCAGAGTGGTGGAGAAAGGTTGCTGGGCCTCTGACCAGCGCTCAGGAATTCCACTGCATAGGACTTCCAGGAGGTACCAGGAGGGCTTCTTGGCCCCCAAAGTCCCTCAGGAGTAAAGTGGACTTCAACCCCTAACCCGTAGTGTACCAGGAGGCATGTTTGCAGGGTTTTGGAGAAAGGGGGGCGTGGTCTCCGAAGACCTCTTAGCAATCCCACTGTGTGGGACTTACTGGAGGTAACATGAGGGGTAGTCGGCCCCCAAGGACATCTTTGAAGGCCAACTACCCCTCCTATTATCTCCAGTAAGTCCCACACAACAGGATTGCTAAGTTCTCATAGGCCACGCCCCCTTTGCCCACCACTCTGCAAACATGCCTCCTGGCACGCTCTTGGTTGAGGGATGAAGCCCCCTTCGCTTGTGGGGGTCCTTAGGGGCCAACTAGCCTACCTGTTACCTCCAGTAAGCGCCACACAGTGGGATTGCTGAGAGCTGGACACAGGCCACGCCCCCTTTCTCCACCACTCTGCAAACGCACCTCCTGGCATGCTCTTAGTTGGGAGATGAAGTCCCCTTGCCTCCTGAGGGTCCCTGGGGGCCAACTAGCCCTCCTGTTATCTCTAGTAAGCCCCACACAAATGGATTCCTGAGAGTGGTCCGAGGCCACGCCCCCTCTTTACACCACTCTGCAAACGCTCCTCCTGGTGCACTGCTGCTTGGGGGATGAAGTCCACTTTTCTCCTGAGGTCCTCAGGACACAAGAGGACCTCATCGCCCCACCAGCAGTACGCCAAGAGGCGCGTTTGCAGAGTCGTGTAAAAAGGGGCGTGGCCTCAGACCACCTCTCAGCAATCCCACTGTGTGGGGATTACTGGAGGTACCTGGTGGTCTAGTTGGCCCCTAAGGACCCTTAGGATTGAAGGGGACTTAATACCCCAATTCAGAACGCGCCAGGAGGCGCTTTTGGATTGTGGTGCAGGGAGAGGGCGGGGCCTCCGGCAAGATGCTGGCTTTTTTGGGGGGGTTTTGGAAGGGGGGCTGTGTGGCCCCCCTTCCCTTAATTATTTTGGGCCCTGGGGACCCCATCCCCCAGGGCCTGAGCATTTTTTTATTTAAAAAAAAAAAAAAAACAGGAAGGGGGCCGCGTGGCCCCACTTCACTGGGCCACTATTGGCCCCGGGGCCTGGCCTCGTTTTCTTAAAACAATTTATTTTAAATTTCCCGGGACGGGGGGCCCCCATATAATTTCCTCATTGCCCCCGGGATCTGGCTCAACCGGGGGCTCAAAGAAACGAAGCGCGGGAGCCCACGCTTTTTTTTTTTTTTTAAATGTCGGCCGGATTCGCACACCCAGCGTGAATTTGGCCGAAAATATTTGTTAAAAATGCTTTTTTTGACCTTGGGGGTCCTTGTGGGAGCCCCTGAGCAGGCCTAGAGGGTCAGGGTGTTTCTACCCTTCCCCCTGTTCTTGTTTTTTATCCTTTTTCACCTTTTTTCTTGTGACTCAGTTCTACCGAGTCACAAGATGGCTGCCAACACTATCTGGTTTGGAGTATTGGCAGCCAGCCAAAATTAAGCTCGTGCTCGGGAGGGTTTGTGTTCCCTCCTGGGCCACCAGATATCGATAATTTTTTTAAAAATTTCTCAGGAACTACTGAACGGCTTTACAGCATTTAAAAAAAGGTCGCTTTCAGAACCAAGAGCTATCTTTTTGCCAAATTTGGTGTCATTCCGTTCAGCAGTTCGGGCTGTAGCAGTGTCTAAAGTTCCTATGGAAATTAACATGGAGAAAACGCGTTTTGGGACCCCCACTTTTTTCTCGGCCCCCGCTTGACAAATCACCCAGAAACTTTCAAGACAGGAGCTGACCTGAGTGAACCATTAGTTTTGAAAATTTCACGACAATTCTTCAAACGGCACCAAAGATATTGGCAAAAGAAAAACGCTTTTGAATAGAAACAAGGTCCTAACTATAACTACCTACTGGCAACCGCCATTACGTAGATATATATATATATATATATATATATATATATATATATATATATATATATATATATATATATATATATATATATATATATATATATATATATATATATATATATATATATATATATATATATATATATATATTATCTACTGGCGGTCGCCAGTAGATAGTTATAGTTACAACCTATTATCCATAGGAAATCCGCGACATTGTATTTGAAATAACTCTCTTGCCGGTTGACGTATCTTCGCAACATTTTCCAAACTTTGTGGGGCGCTCCGGTCCGCTCCTACCCTGAAAGTCTCGGGGGATTTGTCAAGCTGGGGCCGAGGAAAAAAGGGGGTCCCAAAACGCTTTTCCCCATGCAATTTTCCATAGGAAACTTTAGACACGGCTACAGCCTGAACTGCTGAACGGAATTACACCAAATTTGGCAAAGAGGTAGTTCTTGGTTCAGAAAGAACCCTTTTGTTAAATGGTGCAAATCCGTTCAGTAGTTGCTGAGAAAATCAAAAGTAAAAAGATAGATATATGTCTACGGCCGAGTAGGGGTCCGCGTACCCTCAGCGCACCCTGCTGCGCCCGTCCCGATCACGAGCTGCATGTTAATTGGCTGTCAGCTGGCTGTCAACATTCCGATTCAGGAAATGTTGGCAGCCATTTTGTCCCTCGGTAGAACCGAGGGACAGAAACAAGTGCGCAAAGCGCACAAAGGGGGCAGGGTAGAGACACCCTGACCCCCTAGGTTTGCTCAGGGGGTCCCACAAGGGTGCGCGAATCTTGCGCGAATCTTGCCGAAAAAAAAAAAAATCGAAAGCGCGGTCTCCTGCGCTTCGATTGCATTTGCCCTAGGTGGCCCAAGTCCCGGGGGCATGGTGGGGTGGGTATATTGTTTGTATGGGGGCCTCAAGGGGCCCCCAAGCCCCAGGGACCGCCACCCCAGGGCTTTATAAAAAATGGTGCGGTAGGGCACTCCTGCCTCCCGCAGCCCCGAGGACCGCCACCCCCGGGGCTTCTTTTTAAAATAAATAAGGTGTGGGGCTCCAGCCCTTCCACGCCCCGGGGACCACCACCTCCCGGGGCACTTACAAAATAAATGTGGGGGTCCATTCACAGACCCCAGAGCCCCGAGGACCACCACCTCCCCGGGGCTGTGCAACTTGAGTGAGGGGGCCGCGCGGCCTCACTCCTGGAGCCCTTGATGGCCCTGGGGACCGCCACCCCCAGGGCCGGCTCCTGCAGTGTCCAGGGTGCCTACCCCGGGACACTGTAGTTGCTATGGCAGGACGGGAGCCTCGCGGCTCCCGTCCTGCCATAGCTAAACTGCTTGATATTGAAGAGAGGCAGGAAACCTGCTCTCTCTTCCAATATCCAAAGCACATTGCTTTTCACATGGGGAGCTGCATCTTAGCAGCTCCCCATGTGGAAAGCAATGCCCGGCTCCCAAGGGACGAGGGTGCCGGCGGGACTGTGAGGGGATTGGGGACCCCCACAGTCCCCCAACAGAAAGAGCCAGCCCGGGGATGGGGTCCCGGGGCAAGTAGTGGCCCGGGAGGAGCCACGCGACCCCCTCCCCAAAAAAAAAAAAAAAAATTGTTTTAAACGGAAAGACCGCGCCCGGGGATGGGGCCATAAATGGCCTGAGGAGGGGCCACGCAGCCCCCTCCAAAGAAAAAAAAAATCGAGGCCATGCCGCGGGGATGGGGTCCCCGGGGCCAATACAGGCCCAGGGAAGGGGGCCACGCGGCCCCTTCCCGTTTTTTTTAAATTTAATTAAAAAAGGGGTAAGGCCCTGGGGGATGGGGTCCCCAGGGCCCAAAAACAGGAAAAAAGGAAGGGGGCCACACAGCCCCCTTCAGGGACAAAAACAAACAGATCGGCCCCCTGGCGCGTTTGCAGAGGGAGCAATTCCCCTTGAATACTGGGGGTCCTGGGCCAACTAGCCCACCAGGAACCTCCAGTATCGCCAGAGAGGCTGCGTTGCAGAGAGGTGTACAGAGGCCACGCCCCTTTACACCTCTCTGCAACGCAGCTCTGTGGCGCTTTTGGATATACCTGTTGGGCTAGTTGGCCCCCAGGGACCCTCAGGATTCAAGGAGTTAATCCCCGACTTAAAACGCATCACGGGCGCGTTTGCACAGTGGTGAAGGGAGGGGGCGGGGCTTCAGGTGACATCTGTGCACACACGCCCCGTGGCACGTTTTAAGTTGGGGGATTAAATCCCCTTCAATCCTGAGGGACCCTGGGGGCCAACTAGCCCAACAGGTACATCCAGAAAGCGCCACAGAGCTGCGTTGCAGAGAGGTGTAAAAGGGGTGTGGCCTCTCTACACGTCTCTGCAACGCAGCCCTGGCGCATATTGGAGGTTCCTGGTGGCTAGCTGGGCCCTACAGGACCCTCAGGGTTCAAGGACTTAATCCCCAACCTAAAACGCGCCACAGGGCGCGCTTCTGCACAGATGTCACCTCAGGCCCCGCCCCTCCCTTCACCACTGTGCAAATATTCCTCTAAAAATCAGCCGAAATCCGAATTCTGATTTACTCACCTGTTATCAGGAGAGACCTCAGTGCTGCATCTTTCAGCCCAGTACTGGTCCTGAAAAGTAATTTTAACCGTACTTACCAGTAACTTGAATTTCCTTCCATAGGCTAACATTGACTGGTTTCACTTGAAAATTCTTCTAAGTGTGGAGTTTTGGAACTTTAAATTATTCTTCTAAAATCAGCCGAAATCACGAATTGCTTCGATTTACTCACCTGTTATCAGGAGGAGAACCCAGTGCTGCATCTTTAGCCCAGCACTGACCCTGAAAAGTAATTTTAACCGTACTTACCAGTAACTTATCTTTTCTTCCATAGGAATCCATTGTCTGGTTTTCAGCAGAAAAGTTTCAAGGTGTCGATTTTCACAAACTACAAATATTCCTTAAAAATCGCCTGTATGACTTAAACGCATTTTTTCAACTGTTTACATGAGATGCACCAGTGCTGGATCCAGGATCCAACACTGAGTAAGAAAAAGTAACGATAACAGTTTTTACCTGCTAAGTGAATTTCCCTTCCATAGGATAACATTGGTGATTCTATGAGGAAAAGTTTCTAAGTGTCAACTTTTAAAATACAATAATATTCCTTAAAAATCACGACTGTAACCAAAACGCTTTACTCAACTGTTTACAGGAGATGTCCCAGGACTGAATCTAGGATCCAGTCCTGTGGTTAGAAAAAGTAATCCATAAAGTAACTAATTGCATTTAACTAGAAATTCACATTGAGCTGAATGTTGCATTGTGTTTGAAAATGTGTTGCCCATTGCAACAACTGTAACTACTGTACTTAAAAGTCTATTGCCTATGTGCTAAGTGATTTAAACTAAAGTAATTCATTCTGAGAAAGTATTTTTTGTAATGTAATGTATAATGTAATTACAATGTAATTTAAAAAAATAAAATATGTAAAAGAAATTGTTGCTAAAAATGTAATAAATCAGTATAGAAAAAATTGATATAAAAATTAATACATTTAAAAAATGTCATTTAAAAAACCTTTGAAATTAACTGAAAAAACCGTAGGTTTCAGGCACGTTATAGTTGCAAATTAGCATTTAAAAACCTTTGAAATTCACTGAAAAACCATAGGTTTCAGACACGTTATAGTTAGAAATTAGCATTTAAAAACCTTTGAAATTCACTGAAAAAAACCATAGGTTTTAGGGACAGTTATAGTTACAAATTAGCATTTAAAAACCTTTGAAATTCACTGAAAACCATAGGTTTCAGATATGTTATAGTTACAAATTAGCATTTAAAAAACCTTTGAAATTCACTGAAAAACCATGGGTTTCAGATATGTTATGAGTTACAAATTAGCATTTAAAAAACCTTTGAAGTTCACTGAAAAACCATAGGTTTTAGGGACAGTTATAGTTAGTTGGACATTTCACTCGCATAAACCCCATGAAATTCCCCCGCTATAGTTAGTTCAGCTAACTATAACTCGCGCCCGCAATGCACTGCTGATGACGTCACATATTACATCACTCATGACATGGTTAGTGACATCACTGATGACATCACTGATGACATCTCAAATGACATCACTGATGACATCATCCACGTGATAATCGGATCGCAGCTCCTCACACCCTAATATAACCTTTGATACACCCAATCTAAATTACAGACTGCCATTCGCAAAACTACTAGACACTCCAACACCAATAACTACATACCCACTCACTGATTCTTAGGTCTACACACACACATCCACTCACTCACCCGTACAGTCACTCATACTTATGGTCACTCAGTACAGGACTATCATATGCACTCTTACTCCTATATAGACACTCAAACACCGCCACTCATCCATAGAGGTACTCACATACCTAGTCAGTCATGCAAATAATTAAACACACTGCCATTTACTCACCTATATCAGTTATACACACACCAGCTCACTTAATCATACAAATACTAGCACATTGTTACGCTCTTATACAATCACTGATACAAGCACACACTATCCATGCAGCCACTATCACAATCACTCACTCTGACGCTATAGCTATTTATATACTCCAACACACATATATACTGGCTTTCACATATGGAGTTACTTCCCACACATGTACCACTGGGACATACATTCACTCACTAACACACTCTTACACACACTTACCCACCCATACAGTCTATCACAGATGCACTCTTGAAACCATCCTCCCAGTGAATCACCCACTCACACATCTATGCACAGAGTCGCACACACCCCACCCACACAAACACTCAGGCACCCATACAGATACTCAGACAACTCAATCAATAACTCATAGACACTCATGTAGCTATTCACAAACTCCATGCAGCCACTTACACAGCAACAGACAGACGGATACAGACATTCACCCAGTTTAGTCACTAACCCATGCATTCAGTAAGATACGTTAAATCACTCACTTATAGAGTCAGTCACGCACCTACTAAATCATCCATACAGACACTTACACACCCACTCATTCTTCAATACGTCTTTTCCTATATATATTAAAAATATTTAAACTTTACAGAAACACACAGTCACTGGATGATGTCATCAGTGATGTCATTTGAGATGTCATCAGTGATGTCACTGACCATGTCATGAGTGATGTAATATGTGACGCCATCAGCAGTGCATTGCGGGGCGCGAGTTATAGTTAGCTGAACTAACTATAACAGGGGAATTTCACAGGTTTTGTACGAGTGAAATGTCCAACTAACTATAACTGTCCCTAAAACCTATGGGTTTTTCAGTGAATTTCAAAGGTTTTTTAAATGCTAATTTGTAACTATAACATATCTGAAACCTATGGTTTTTTCAGTGAATATATATATATATATATATGAATACTCCATCCCACTCCGTCAAAGAAGAAAGCACGTACTCGAAGATGTAAGGTATGGCTTTCTTTATTTTATCAGGTCTCACACGACCCCATGGCTAGAGAGACGCGTTTCGGCTTCGCAGAAGCCTTTTTCAATCTATATTCACTGAAAAAACCATAGGTTTCAGGCACGTTATCGTTAGAAATTAGCATTTAAAAAACCTTTGAAATTCACTGAAAAAACCATAGGTTGGGTAGTGTAGGGGGTCGTGCTGGGGGTAGTGTTTTAGGTTTAGGGTAGTGCAGTAGTGTAGGGAGGTCGTGGCTGGGGGGTAGTGTTTAAGGGTTTAGGGTAGTGCAGTGGTGTATGGTTAGTGTAGGGATCAGTGCTGGGGTAGTGTTTTAGGTTTAGGGTAGTGCAGTGGTGTTTGAGTAGTGTAGGGGTCATGCTGGTGGTAGTGTTTTAGGTTCAGGGTAGTGCAGTGGTGTTTGTGTAGTGTAGGGGTCATGCTGAGGGTAGTGTTTTAAGGTTTAGCGTAGTGCAGTGGTGTTTGGGTAGTGTAGGGTCGTGCTGGGGGTAGATTTAGGGTTTAGGGTAGTGCAGTGGTGTTTGGGTAGTGTAGGGAGTCATGCTGGGGTAGTGTTTTAGGGTTTAGGGTAGTGCAGTGGTGTTTGTGTAGTGTAGGGGTTGTGCTGGGGTAGTGTTTTAGGGTTTATGTTAGTGCAGTGGTGTTTGGGTAGTGTAGGGGTAGTGCTGGGATAGTGTTTTAGGTTTAGGGTAGTGTAGTGGTGTTTGTGTAGTGTAGGGGTAGTGCTGGGGGTAGTGTTTTAGGTTTAGGGTAGTGCAGTGGTGTTTGGGTAGTGTAGGGGTTCATGCTGGGGGTAGTGTTTAGGGTTTAGGGTAGTGACAGTGGTGTTTGGGTAGTGTAGGGGTCGTGCTGGGGGTCGATTTAGGTTTAGGGTAGTGCAGTGGTGTTTGTGTTGTGTAGGGGTCAGTGCTGGGGGTAGTGTTTTAGGTTTAGAGTAATGCAGTGGTGTTTGTATAGTGTAGGGGGCTTTAGGTAGTGCAGTGGTGTTGTGTTTAGTGTAGTGGGTCAAGCTGGGGTAGTGTTTTAGGTTTAGGGTAGTGCAGTGGTCTTTGTGTAGTTTAGGGGGTAGTGTTTTAGGGTTTAGGGTAGTGCAGTGGTGTTTGTGTAGTGTAGGGGTCATGCTGTGGTTAGTGTTTTAGGTTTAGGGTAGTGCAGTTGTGTTTAGTGTAGTGTAGGGGTCGTGTTTTAGGGCTATAGGGTAGTGCAGTGGTGTTTGGGTAGTGTAGGGTCATGCTGGGGTTAGTGTTTTAGGTTTAGGGTAGTGCAGTGGTGTTTGGGTAGTGTAGGGGTCGTGCTGGGGGTAGTGTGTTTAGGGTTTAGGGTAGTGCAGTGGTGTTTGTGTAGTGTGGGAGGTCATGCTGGGGGTAGATTTAGGGTTTAGTGGTAGTGCAGTGGTGTTTGGGTAGTGTAGGGAGTCGTGCTGGGGGTAGTGTTTTAGGGTTTAGGTAGTCCAGTGGTGTTTGTGTAGTGTAGGGGTCGTGCTGGGGTAGTGTTTTAGGGTTTAGGGTAGTGCAGTGGTGTTTGGGTAGTGTAGGGGGTCGTGCTGGGGGTAGTGTTTTAGGGTTTAGGTAGTGCAGTGGTGTTTGGGTAGTGTAGGGGGTAGTGCTGGGGTAGTGTTTTGGGTTTACGGTAGTGCAGTGGTGTTTGTGTAGTGTAGGGGTCGTGCTGGGGGTAGTGTTTTAGGTTTAGGTAGTGCAGTGGTGTTTGTGTAGTGTCAGCTGGGGTAGTGTTTTAGGTTTTAGGGTAGTGCAGTGGTGTTTGTGTACTGTAGGGGTCATGCTGGGTTCTAGTGTTTTAGGGTTTAGGTAGTGCAGTGGTGTTTGTGTAGTGTAGGGGGTCGTGTTTTTAGGGTTAAGGGTTGTGCAGTGGTGTTTGGGTAGTGTAGGGGGTCGTGCTGGGGGTAGTGTTTTTGAGTTTAGGGTAGTGCAGTTGTGTTTGGGTAGTGAAGGGGTCGTGCTGGGGGTAGTGTTTTAGGTTTAGGGGAGTGCAGTTGTGTTTAGGTAGTGAAGGGGGTCGTGCTGGGGTAGTGTTTTAGGGTTTAGGTAGTGCAGTGGTGTTTGTGTAGTGTAGGGTCATGCTGGTGGTAGATTTAGGTTTAGGTAGTTCAGTGGTGTTTGTGTAGTGTAGGGGGTCGTGCTGGGGGTAGTGTTTTAGGCTTAAGGCAGTGCAGTGGTGTTTGTGTAGTGAAGGGGTCATGCTGGGGGTATTGTTTTAGGGATTAGGGTAGTGCAGTGGTGTTTGTGTAGTGTAGGGGGTTGTGCTGTGGGTAGATTTAGGGTTTAGGGTAGTGCAGTGGTGTTTGGGTAGTGTAGGAGTCGTGCTGGTGGTAGTGTTTTAGGTTTAGGGTAGTGCAGTTATGTTTGGGTAGTGTAGGGTGTCGTGCTGGGGTAGTGTTTTAGGTTTAGGGTAGTGCAGTGGTTTTTGGGTAGTGGAGGGGGTAGTGTTTTAGGGTTTAGGGTAGTGCGCCCAACCAGCCACAACATCCGTGGACAAAGGGGATCCTGACTCTTTGGAACGCTCCGTCAATTGAATAATTTGGGTCAAGGGCCCTACCACGTCCAAGACCTATCAATTCCTTTCTTGGGATCCCTCATATACTTGGAGAAAAAGGTACATAGTTTCTCATCAATTTCAGGCGTGTGTGCCACCTTCCCCTTCAGTGAGGGCCTGGGGCATTCTCCCTCATCCTATTCCTGACCTCCCTTTCAATGGGTTGATGGATTTTCCCCACCACATACTCTGCCACTTTGGCGTCAGGTGTCCACTCCGCTGACCTAGGATGGTAAATTTGGGTAGGCTCGAAAATGTCCGAGTGGACCCCGTCCCCAACCGCGGACTGAGAAGAGTGGGACACTGGACGCCAGGGACGCCCCGAGTCCTTATCCTCATCGGAGGAGAAATCGCCCTCCAATACACCCTCTCCCTCTAAGGGAAACCCGCCGCCGGGGTCTACAATAGTGGTGACAGTGTCGCACTTTCCGGGCCCTCCACCTCCCGGCAGGGTGCATGTTTTAGCGTTCGCGCACTCTTGAGGAAGGTCTCCGTAAGTTTATCAAATCCTTCCAAGTGCCCCGCATTATGCTTAACGGCCCTTTTATTCCCCATCTGGGAGCTACTGGGACCCGCCACCACCAGATCTGGGTCACTGAACACCCCAGAGATGCTTTTCGCCAGCTTATCAACCTGATCCCTAAGAGGAGCCAGCGCCCTAGAAATAGCCAGAGAGAGGGCTTGGTCCACTGCTGGAGGGAGAAGTTCGAGGGCCATTCCTCCTCCACTTCCTGGTAGGAGGAGTAAAAATGGTCTTCTGGAGAAGACATGATAGCAGAGGGTGTGAGCACAGAACAAATGCCCTTAAAATCCTTAAGGCAGCCCCCTTGCCGGGTGCTCCAACAGCTGGGCTTTCCCGAGCTGTTATAAGAATAGACTGAGTCGCAATACCAATTGCCACCACCAGGTGGCGCTTGGTCACCAACATGGCAGTGTGGGGAAATCACTGCGTAGTGGTGTCAAAATTAGGCGAGGGTTGGTCGGGAATCAAGCGGACACTAAAGGAGTGACCGGATTCCAAAACGCGCGTAGAAGACCAGCGGGAGCGCTCGACGGAGCTACCTCGCTCGGACCAGACGCGCCTGACAGGATCTCACCGCACGCAGAGCACACAGCGGGAGAAACCTGCGAGGGGAGAACGCGCTCGGGCAAGAGCCTGCTGCGCAGGGAACATGAAACAATACCATGGCAATAATGCTAATAACGTGCACAAGAAACCGCTATACAAACAGCAACAACGTCAGATTAAGCCAAGAATGTAAGGAATGCACTTAACTGACGAGCAGTGAAGAAGAGGAAGGGAAGGGACGCCACTGACATTGCATATACGATGGACTGTGATATGATTGGACTATAGCTGCCTTGGAGACTACCTCCTAATGGTTCATGGGTGTGTGTAGTCCTTTGTTTAATGATTGTTGTGTTACGCTTTCTTTGAACTGCTATGCAAACAAAGTGAGGAAAGACATGCATAATCCTCGCTTCCATCCTGCCATAGAATTCATTAAACTTTATTTGATCTGATTTAGAAACATAGATCATAAAAGTGTACATAAAAACAGTAAATCCTCTTTCCTAATACAATACAGTGAGAATTTAATTAAAACCAGTAGGTAAAAACGGGTGTTACAAACCCGGTTCAGAGCAACTTCAGGTTAACAGAATCGTAAAGGTCAATGTTTCGCAAGATCAATCTCATGTACTTCGTGCAAAATACGCAATAAGGGGTCCAAGTAAGATGTAACGCTTCAATACCTGACCAGTTGGCACTATATAAAACTGCAGAAAACTAAAAATAAAAAAAGTATTTTGCACACTTCTGTCATTGGGCCATATGTGGGCCATACATCTGGGTGATATTTGTGCTACATTTGGGCTCTTTTTTTCTCTCGTGGCCATCTTGGGAGATTTATTTGTTATGAAGTTTCCCTAATTTCGTCATTTACTGCAGTCTCCTCAGTAGGAAATGCTTTCAGTTTTTACTTTGATTCCATCAAGAAGGCATTCAGATGTGTCACACATTTGCCATAAATTCAGACCGTTAGCACTCTAGTTGTTCAATAGATCACTGTAGTAAAGCTACTGCTCACCAGGAGTTAAACTGGAAGTCTACTGCTGGTATTGAAAGTGATTGTTTCAGTCTGCATGTCAGAATTTTCTAATGAAATAGAAGAGGATTTGAGATCTCACTTAAAACATGCCCTACATTTTCTTTCTGCAGCACTAACCATAATTTCTGTGGCAAAATGAACCCCCTCATTTTGTTCCTTTTTAAATTAAATGTTTTAAGTGTTACCAGTTTATTCCAATCAAGATGGCTTCAGGTGTGCCATACTTTTTGTCATAAGTAAGGCTGTTAGCACTCTAGTTGTTCTTTAGAACACTCTGGGAAGCTGCAGTAGAACACAAAGGCATCAACTGACAGGCTGCTCCTGTTGAAATATAACAGGAAGATATTTGAGATCTCACTTAAAACATGTCCTAATTTTTCCTTCTACAGCACTAACCATAATTTCTATGACAAAATGAACCCCCTCATTTTGTTCCTTTTTAAATTAAATGTTTTAAGAGTTACCAGTTTATTCCAATCAAGATGGCTTCAGGTGTGCCATAATTTTTGTCATAAGTAAGACTGTTAGCGCTCTAGTTGTTCTTTAGAACACTCTGGGAAGCTGCAGTAGAACACAAAGGCATCAACTGACAGTCTCTGCCCTTGTTGGATGTACATGTTTTACTGAGAATGTCAGACTTCATTCTCACATGACTGAGAAAGATAATGTGAATTTACAGAAAATATGCTCTCATTTTAGCTTCTGGGGCACCTTCCAAAACTGTATGGGACAAGCATGTGAAAATAGTTTTCTCTCAAACATGATTCATGATATCCCAGCAGAAGGTTTTTCACAGGGTAAAATCACCTTAGAACACACCACAATTCCTGAAATTAGTATGGTACCATCAACAAATGAATTCCTATGTAACTAAAGTCTGTTATCACCCTTTATAGTTCTCCTTTGGTAACCCTCAAAATCTTCGATTCACTACAATGCATTTCAATGGGGTACTTTCATTTATATTGGTCCCAAGATGGCTGCCAGCAATTCCAGGATGAAGTGCTGACAGCCAATCAGATCTCACGATGACATGTGTGGTTAGGCTCCGCCCAGATATATATGTGTTTTTACTTTTGATTTTCTCAGGAACTACTGAACAGATTTACACCATTTAACAAAAAGGGTTCTTTCTGAACCAAGAACTACCTCTTGCCAAATTTGGTGTAATTCCATTCAGCAGTTCGAGCTGTAGCCTTGCATAAAGTTTCCTATGGGAAATTGATTTTTGACTCTTATTTTTGAATTTCTCCGAACTACTGAACGGATTTACACCATTTAAAATAAAGGTCGCTTTCTGAACCAAGCGCTACCTTTTTGCCAAATTTGGTGTAATTCCGTTCAACAGTTCAGGCTGTAACCGTGTCTAAACTTTCCTATGGGAAATTGATTTTTGACCTCTATTTTTGAATTTCT
Organism: Calotriton arnoldi; assembly: GCA_963921515.1. Lineage (NCBI taxonomy): Eukaryota > Metazoa > Chordata > Amphibia > Caudata > Salamandridae > Calotriton > Calotriton arnoldi. Next base: position 25,042 of record CAWUFW010018219.1, read on the forward strand.
CAGGAAGTACTGAGCGGATTTACACCATTTAACAAAAGGGCTCTTTCTGAACCAAGGGCTACCTTTTTGCCAAATTTGGTGTAATTCCGTTCAGCAGTTCGAGCTGTAGCCGTGTCTAAAGTTTCCTATGGAAAATACCATGGAGAAAACACGTTTTGGGACCCCCCTTTTTTCTCGGCCCCCGCTTGGCTAATCACTCCGAAACTTTCAAGACAGGAGCTGACCGGAGCGCCCCACTAGTTTTGTAAATTATGCGAAGATTCGTCAACCGGCGCCAAAGTTATTGGGAAAAGAAAAAACGCTTTTCCTATGGAAAGTAGGTCCTAACTATAACTATCTACTGGCGACCGCCAGTAGATAATTTCTACATCTATTTGTCGATATATATACATATATGTATGTATGTATGTGTATATATATATATATATATATATATATATATATTCACTGAAAAAACATAGGTTTCAGGGACGTTACATCACTCATGACATGGTGAGTGACATCACTGATGACATCACTGAAGAATGTGCTAGTATTTGTATGAGTAAGTGAGTGGTGTGTGTATAACTGTATAGGTGAGTAAATGGGTGTGTGCTTAATTTTTTGCATGACTGACTAGGTGTGTGAGTACCTCTATGGATGAGTGGTGGTGTGTGAGTGTTTATATAGGTGTATGAGTGCATATAATAGTCCTGTACTGAGTGACTATAAGTATGAGTGACTGTACGGGTGAGTGAGTAGATGTGTGTGTGTAGACATTTTCACATGTATATATAGTATAATAAATATATATATATATTCACTGAAAAAACCATAGATTTCAGGCACGTTATAGTTAGAAATTAGCATTTAAAAAACCTTTGAAATTCACTGAAAAAACCATAGGTTTTAGGGACAGTTATAGTTAGTTGGACATTGCACTCAGTACAAACCCGTGAAATTCCCCGTTATAGTTAGTTCAGGTAACTATAACTCGCACCCTAACTATAACGGGGAATTTCACGGGTTTTGTACGAGTGCAATGTCCAACTAACTATAACTGTCCCTAAAACCTATGGTTTTTTCAGTGAATATATATATATATATATATATATATATATATATATATATATATATATATTACCTACTGGCGGTCGCCAGTAGGTAGTTATAGTTAGGACCACGTTTCCATAGGAAAAGCATTTTTTGATGTGCTTATAACTTTGGCGTTGTTTGACGAATTTTTACTGAAATGTTCCAAAAAGTTCCTCTTTTCAGGTGAGCTCCTATCCTAAAAGTTTGGGGGATTCATCAAGGGGGCTAAGAAAAAAGGGGGTCCCAAAACGTGTTTTCTCCATGCAATTTCCATAGGAAACTTTAGACAAGGCTACAGGTCAAACTGCTGAACGGAATTACGCCACATTTGGCACAGAGAAAGGTCTTGGTCCAGAAAGCACGCTTTGTTTAAATCGGGTAAATCCGTTCAGTAGTTTTAGAGAAATATCAAATTTTCCAGATATCGATATTTAAGAATTCTGACATCTGATTGGCTGAAGCGTTACTGAGCACGAGCTTGCTGCTCATTGGCTGCGAACTGTTGAAACTAGGAAGTGTTGGCAGCCATTTTGTGATTCAGTCCGTCAGCTCACAACTCTCCCTCTGCAAGGCATCAGGTCTGTAGTTCTACCTCTGTGAGGCAACACTAAAAATATACTGCAGCTCTGTCTGTGCGAGATACGCCTTTCACGGTCCCTCTCCCCACATCAGCAGCTCGCGGCTATGCCTTTAGAAGTCAGTCCGTTGGCTCGCAGCTCTGCGACTGTGAGCCATTTTGTGACTCAGTCCGTCAGCTCGCATCTCTCCCTCTAAAAGGCATCGCATCCGTAATTCTACCTCTGCGAGGCAATACTGAAAATATCCCGCAGGTCTGTCTGTGCGAGATACTCCTTTTACGCTCCCTCTCCCCACATCATCAGCTCGCGGCTATGCCTGTAGAAGGCAGTCCGTCGGCTCGCAGCTCTGTGTCTGTGAGCCGTCGGGCCCGCAGCTCTACCTCTGTGAGCCACCTCGTTAGCTCTTAGCTCTGTCTGTGCTACCAGGCCTGTCAGCCCGTTATTCTCCCTCTGCGAGTTAGCCCGTCGGGTTGCAGCTCGAAGGGCTCGCAGCTGTATCTCTGTGAGCCAGCCCGTTAACTGATAGCTGTGTGTCTGCTAGCAGGCCTGTTGGCCCGTTGGTCTCCCTCTGCGAGTTCAGCCACAGCTCTACCTCTGCGAGCCAGTACGGTGCTGTGCTTTTGCGAGCCAATGGCTCATAGGTCTCCCTCTGCGAGCTGAGCCCACGGGCCACAGCTCTTCCTCTGCGAGCCTGCCCGACGGCCCGCAGGTGACACTCTGTGAGCCGAAATTGGGAATATAAGGCGGCTCTAAAAAGAGCCCTTGTGTTTATTAGTTGGAGCTACATGTAAGTGCGAATGCACAGCTTCAAGTTAATCAGGAAAACTCGGTTTCCCTCATCTGCGAAGTGTACTCCATCACTTCTGTAGATATCAGCCATATCAAAACGTATGTTGTTGCTGTAAATCGACCCTATTCTATGGTCTCTGAGGTATGCAGACACAGCTTTGTTGATATTCTTCCTAGATTTTTCAATCTTATGACAAAATTGGTTTGACCATTTCCACTTCTGTCTTTGGCATATATTGGAATATACAAAGACAGTTTGAGGCAAAAGTAACATCAATTGTCCAAAGGTGTCTTTCATAAGCATTTCCAAACCTACCCCAGTCAATGTGCCTAGGTCGTTACCACCACAGTGCACAATCATGAGATCAGGGTGTTGGAGATGCAAACAGGTTTTAACCAAAGGGAGCAATTGCTGCCACTTCAATCCTCTCTGTGCAAACCATTTAATGTGCACATTTTGTAAACCTAGGTCTAAGTCAATACGTCTCTGTTCTGCATACCTCTTGCACCAGAAAACATAGCTATGTCCTACAATCCACACTAGCATTTTGAAGGTATGGCTACAAGATATGGATAAATGTCTGTAGCTCATGCAGTCCGTTCGTAGAATAAGAGATATGTTTAAACATGGGGAACTACTTTTTTTTTACATACAAAACGTTAACCGATTGGGAGATGAAATGTATTGTGTCCTAAAAAGTAGGGTGTATATTAGTTTTGATGAAAAGCAGCTTTGTGATTGGTTAATAAAAAGCAGTTTATACGTGGAGTACATATTATAGGATGAAATTTGCTCAGCTCAACCACACCTGCTAATTGTATTTGGAAGGTGCAGTTCAAACTTGAAAGAATGGTGAACTTTTGACCTCCACGTGCCGTTAAATGTTGGAAAAATTTGGCAAAAGAAATATCGGTAGGTTTAAAAAATGATGAACTTTTAACCTGCACGTGTCGTAGAATGTTCTAGAAAGTGGTGATACAATACCTTGAACTTTTCACCTGTATGTGTCCTTAAAAAACAGTTTATATGGAAAGTTCAAAAATAACCAATAAAGAGAGGTTTTGCAATCTAAAACAAATAAGGAACTATTTTGATTTGTTCTTTATATGTATTTATGTGTGGAGCAACAGGGAAATTCTGCCATTACTGGTTCCATTCTTGATGAAAGCGGTGCATTAGATGTACTGTGTGACAAGCAAAGAATTGCATGCATTTGTGACATTTGAAATCTGCATACCACCTACGAAGGTAAATTAGAAATTAAGAAGGTGTGTTATGTGTTTTGTAGTAGTGGTTAAGTATTTGAGACGATATTTTTAACTTTCAAAGTGAATGACAGATGCAATGGAGCCAACGATCATGCAGCTCGGACACCCAAAACTGCTCCGACACCCCCCACCACCAGCCCCTTCTCCGCCATCCCCCTCACCTCCCCCACACAAACAAATGTGACAGCAACCTTAGGAAATCTGGAACGTAACAAATTGGCTGATGTCGCACAATTATAGTAAAGAAGATGCATGTGAGGTTGGACAAATAAGAATCTCAGTCATCTATGGATTGACATATAAAACATTTTATTTAAACAAAACAACAAAATAAAAGTAGGTACAGGTATGGCGTGTCATCCCTCGACAATTTGTGAATCACAGTCTGCAAGACAAAAAGAAAGATAAGATTGTGCGTCATGCGTCCATGAAAGGAGAGAGAGAGAAAGAGAGAAAGAGTGAGAGAGAGGAAGAGACAGAGAAAGAAAGAGTGAGTGAGAGAGAGGAAGACAGAGAAAGAGAGAAAGAGTGAGAGACAGAGGAAGAGAGAGAGAAAGAGAGAAAGAGTGAGATACAAGGAAGAGAGAGAGAGAAAGAGAGAAACAGTGTGAGAGAGAGGTAGAGAGAGAGAGAGAGAAAGAGTGAGACAGAGAGGAAGAGAGAGAGAAATAAAGAATGAGAGAGAGGAAAAGACATAGAAAGAGAGAAAGAGTGTGAGAGAGAGAAAGGAAGAGATAGAGAGTGAGAGAGAGAGAAAGAGTGTGAGTGACAGAAAGGAAGAGATGGAGAGGGAGAGTGAGTGTTGACACTGTGGAGAAAATCCTCACAGCTCACCTTTCTGCCACCGGTGTGTCTCCAACCACGTGCCGGGACATAGTGCAGTCTTCAAGTTTAGTCATCTGAAACATAGTATAGAATCAGTAATGGCAGAGTACATACAACTGCACATGCCTAATTCTCTGTTTCGCCCCTGCGCACCCAGGCTGCTGCACCCCATCGACTCCCGCCACCCAGAGGTGTCTGCCTGCCTCTGCGCACCCAGGCTGCTGTACCCCATCCACTCCCACTGCCCAGAGGTGTCTGCCCGCTGCTGTGCACCCAGGCTGGTGCACCCCATCCAGTCCCACTGCCCGGAGGTGACTGCCCGTTCCTGCACACCCAGACTGCTGCATCCCATCCACTCCCACTGCCTAGAGGTGTCTGCCCGCTCCTGTGCACCCAGGCTGCTGCACCCCATCCACTCCCACTGCTCGGAGGTGTCTGCCCGCTGTTGTGCACCCAGGGTGCTGCACACTATCCACTCCCACCGCCCAGAGGTGATTGCTCGCTGCTGCGGAAACAAGCCTCTCTGCTCACCTTCTGCCATTGGCGTGTGTCTAAGAGGGTCCACCACGTGCTGAAGGAACCTCCTCAGGCATTGCGTACACGCGGTCAAGCCGAGCTCACAATTCAAAGTGGGTGTTGATTGCAGGATGGCTACGCATCATCACAGGCTGCACACGCGCTCAGCTCTGGTGGCACTAACTCAGTGGAACTGAAGTCATCGCCTCGTGGCGGGAGGTCCATGTCGGGGGGGGGTCGTCAATCTGTGAATCACAGCCTGCTAGACAAAAAACAAGATAACATTGTGCGTCATGCGTCCATCAAAGGAGAGAGAGAAAGAGTGACAGAGAGGAAGAGAGAGAAAAAGAAAGAAACAGTGAGAGGTAGACAGAGAGAAAGAGTGAGAGAGAGAGGAAGAGAGAGAGAATCAGTGAGAGAGAGGAAGAGAGAGAGAAAGAGAGAAACAGTGTGAGAAAGAGGAAGAGAGAAACAGAAGAAGAGTGAGAGAGAGAGAAAGAGAGAGAGAGGTAGAGAGAGAGAAAATAAAAAACAGTGTGAGAGAGAGGAAGAGATAGAGTGAGATAGAGAGGAAGATCGAGAGAAAGAGTGTGAGGGAGAGAAAGGAAGAGATGGAGAGGGACAGTGAGTGCCCACACTGTGGACAAAACCCTCCCAGCTGACCTTTCCGTCACCGGTGTGTCTCCAACCACGTGCCGGAACATAGTGAAGCCCTCAAGCTTACTCATCTGAAACGTAGTATGGAATCAGTAATGGCAGAGTACATACAACTGCACACGCCTAATTCTCTGTCCTGCCTTTGTGCATCCAGGCTGCTGCACCCCATCCACTTCCACTGCCCAGAGGTGTCTCCTCGCCACTGCGCACCCAGGCTGCTGCACCCCATCCACTTCCACTGCCCAGAGGTGTCTGCCCGCTGCTGCGCACCCAGGCTGCTGCACCCCATCCACTCCCACTGCTCGGAGGTGACTGTCCACCGCTGCGCACCCAGGCTGCTGCACCCCATCCACTCCCACTGCCCGGAGGTTACTGCCCGCCGCTGCGCTAACAAGCCTCTCTGCTCACCTTTCGCAACCTGCGTGTAGAAAAGAGGGCCTACCAAGTGCCGCTGCAAGCCCTAAGCCTGGGGCCCGCGGACACGGCACCCTGCATATCATGCAGCCCCGCTCCGCAGGTCTCACATTTGGTGCTGGGTCTTGATTTCGCCATGGCAGAGGACATACCAGTGCACTGGGCTTTTCATCGCAGGCTGCACACCCGCTCAGCCCTTGCGGTGCCACTAACTCTGTGACCAGCGAGGCGACGCCACGTGCCGGTAGGCCTGCGCTGTCTGATGGCTCAGGCCTACACTGCGGTCCAGCAGGGCACACAAAACCTGAGCTGTCCAGACCGCCGGGACGGGCCATCACCGCAGGCTGTACACCCGCTCAGCAGTTATGGTACCCGTACCTCAGTGGACCAAAAGTCACCGTCCCGTGCCGGTGTGCCTGTGCCAGCTGCAGTGCATCCGGTGCGAGTAACTCTGAAATGGAGTCGAGCACGTGCACCCATTCTTTTTTATTGGCAGGGTCACGTGTCCTGTGACGCCAGTGCTGGATGGGTGTGGTGTGGGTGTATACTAGCCGTGAGGGAGTGGCTGTGGCGTACTGACAACTAGGGTGTGACCAGCAGATCACTGCAATGAAAATCTGGGCCATGTAGCGTTGTTGTCCTTCCCTGTAAGCGTAAGCGGAGTGGGCTGGCCTGGCGTATGCCAGTCCTGCATGAGGCTGTGAAGAATGACTCCGGAGCTATGGGCGTGGTTCCGTCCTGGGCTGTATGAGGAATCAACTGATGTGGGTGTCCCTGTTGTAGTGCTGACGTCACCCGGGTCGCAAGTGCCAATGTGTCACTCTGTGAGCCAAGTCCCACAACATGGCCAACATGGAAGGTACAGGGAATCACTGACCCTACATTCATCCATAGTTCCACACATGAAAGATGGTGGACATGACACATCTGTGTGGATATGAATGTTTATTGCACATTCAGTGGAGTGTTGCAGCTGTAGCAATACAGGGCCATGCAAAGTTCAAGTTTCAGTTTTTGGCACATGGAGGGCAGCCAATTAGAGCCAAGCTTGTGTTCGGGGTTATGCTGCGCCAACATATGTACTTATACAATTTCTCCTCCAATCTCCAAGCACTTATAAATTCACTATACACTCTCCTTGCAGTACTCTAATGATCCAGTCTCTATGTACGTACTTGTACAATGACCGAGAGAAAGTTACATAACCGAAGTTTTCCCCACTGCCAGAGGTAACATGATTGCATACCCTGTTCACAGCACAATGTAATGTGGTAGGGCCCAGGGGCGGCATCTTGCATACATAATGAACACACGGACACAGATAGATAGTGGAACTGGGTACGGGCACGTGCGCTCGACTCATTTTTATTACCAGGGTCACATGTCCAGTGACGTCTGTGCTGGATGCGTGTGGGGTGAGTGTAAGCCAGCCGTCCGGGATTGGTTGGTGCTGGCAACAAGTACAACATTAATCATTTGATCAGACACACAAATTCAATCATAAAGGGTCAATGATTTGTGCTGCCCTAAGGTAGGGGCAACAGATGTGAAATAATACACACAAGATTGTATCGTAAAGGGTCCATGACTTGTGGTACACTGAGGTAGGGGCAGCAGATGTGAAATTATACACAAAACATTGTATCATAAAGGGTTCATGAGTTGTGCTGCACTGAGATAGGGGCATCAGAAGCATTCAGCGTGTGCGCAGCCAGCGATGATGCGTGGTGCGGGCGAGCCGCACTGGGAGGAATGTCTGTTGCCTACTGGACTGAGTCATCTGCAATCGCGACTCGATGTGAATTGTTAGCCCTGCTATCCGCAGTGTAGATCGAAGGCAGTAGTCAGCACAGACATCGAAGAATGCTTTTAGTCACTTCCTGTTTACAAAATTCGAGGACATAGAGTACAATTCTCTCTGCAATAAATAAATCATGTCTCAATTTAAATTGTGAGCGCTGCTAACCGCAGTGTAGGTGTATGGAACAAAAGATGAAACATTTATGGAATACACTGTCGAAATATGTAGGTTTCAGGGACGTTATAGTTAGTTGCCTACTGGACTCTGAAATTAATGAATGAAGACTGAATTTGAATTGTGAGCCCTGCTGAGTACAGTGTAGGCCGGAGGCAGCGGTCAGGAAGGGCCTACAGCCACGTGGCGTTGACTTGAGCTGCATACAGTTAGTGGTAGGTGTGGCGCTCAGCGTGTGCGCAGCCAGCGATGATGCAATGTCTCTTGCCTACTGGACTGCGTCATCTGCAATCGCGACTCGATCTGAATTGTGAGCCCTGCTGACCACAGTGTAGGCTGGAGGCAGTGGTCAGGAAGAGCCCAGAGCCACGTGGCATTGACTTGAGCTGCATAGAGTTAGTGGTAGGTGTGGCGCTCAGCGTGTGCGCAGTCAGCGATCATGCAATGTCTGTTGCCTACTGGACTGCGTCATCTGCAATCGCGTCTCGATCTGAATTGTGAGCCCTGCTGTCCGCAGTGTAGGCCGGAGGCAGTGGTCAGGAAGAGTCCACAGCCACGTGGCATTGACTTGAGCTGCATAGAGTTAGTGGTAGGTGTGGCGCTCAGCATGTGCGCAGCCAGCGATGATGCAATGTCTCTTGCCTACATGACTGTGTCATCTGCAATCGCGACTCAATCTGAATTGTGAGCCCTGCTGACCGCAGTGTAGATCGAAGGCAGTAGTCAGCACAGACATCAAGGAATGCTTTTTGTCACATCCTCTTGACAAAATTCGAGGACATAGAGTACAATTCTGTCTGCAATTAATAAATCAAGACTGAATTCAAATTGTGAGCTCTGCTGTCCGCAGTGTAGACTGCCATTCAGTGTTCCTTTGGACTTGCAAGATGAATTTGGTCATTGCACTAAAGCTATAACTGATATAAAACAAGTTCTTGAAGCAAGGATACTAAAAGGATATTATGTAGGTTTTAGGGACGTAATACTTAGTTGCCTACTGGACTCTGCAATTAATGAATCAAGAGTCAATTTTAAATGTGAGCCCTGATGACCGCAGTGTAGGCCGGAGGCAGCGGTCAGCAAGGGCCCACAGCCACGTGGCGTTGAGTTGTGCTGTACAGTTAGTGTCACCTGAAGCAAGCAGCATGTGTGGAGCCTGAGATGATGTGTGGTCCAGTCGGGCCGCACTGGTAGCAATGTCTTTTGCCTAATGAATTCTGTCTTAATAAGTCCACGTGGCGTTGACGTGTGGTGCACTGAGTTAGTGGCACCTGAAGCACTCAGTGTGTACGCAGTATGCGATGATGCGTGGTCCGGGCGGGCCGCACTGGGATCAATGTCTCTTCCCTACTGGAGTGCGTCATCTGCAATCGCGACTCGATCTGAATTGTGAGCCCTGCTGTCCGCAGTGTAGATCGAAGGCAGTAGTCTGTACAAACATAAGTCTGTGGTGCTCTGCTGCTGGGTTCGCAGCGGGCCTGTGTTCAAGGAGGACGGCGGTCACGGCGGAGGCCTCATGGCAGGGTGAGGGCTGCCGCCTGGCAGACGCTTTGGCCTTCCCACAAGTGAACCACGCCCACAGCCCCAGCCTATTTATTCATACTCCTACGCTGGAGTGGCGTACGTTGGACCAGCACACTCCGCTTCTGCTTCCAGGGGGGGACAACACAGCTACATGACCGAGATCTTCCCCACTGCCTGAGGTAACATGGTTGCGTCTATTGTCCACAACACTGCAAGCACCAGCAGTATATGTCCACATGGAGAGGTTTGTGCTCTGCATAGTGAGGTTTGTCCACCACATCACCGCTACACTTGGTATTGTGTGCATTTTTATTGATGGGTGACTTGCGTCCTTCACACATACTTGGTTGCCACATCTCCCAAGATTCAGCTATTGTGTGGCTGAGGGACCATGCCATTTTTGGAAGGTCCGCTGCATATTATTAGCGTTAGTTGTCGTTCTCATTTGTGGCAAATTTTTTTGCGGAAGCTTTTGTTGGAAAACTGGCGATATTGGCTGTTTTTACTAGGTTGAGAATGGAATGATAATTTAAAATCACTGAAAATACCATAGGTTTAATGAACATTATAATTTGAAATTAGGATTTAAAAAACGTTTGAAATTCACTGAAAAAACCATAGGTTTCAGGCACGTTATAGTTAGAAGTTAGCATTTAAAAACCTTAGAAATTCACTGAAAAACCATAGGTTTTAGGGACGTTATAGTTAGAAATTATCATTTAAAAAACCTTTGAAATTCACTGAAAAACCATAGGTTTCAGGGACGTTATAGTTAGCTGGACATTTCACTCGTACAAAACCATAGAAATTCCACTGTTGTAGTTAGTTCAGCTAACTATAACTTGCGCCCCCGCAATGCACTGCTAATCACATCACATATTACATCATTCATGACATGGTCAGTGACATCACTGATGACATCACTGATCACATCTCAAATGACATCACTGATGACATCATCCATGTGACAATCTGATGCACCTTCTCACACCCTAACATAACCTTTGATACACCCACTCCAAAAAACAGAATTCCATTTTTGAAACCATGGACTCACCAATACTACTTACTACATATCTAATCACTGGTTCTTAGGTCTACACACTCATCCACTCATTCACCCATACAATCACTCATACATGCAGTCACTCATCAATACAACACTATCATATGCACTGATACACCTACACAGACACTCACACAGCAGCACTCATCCAGAGTTACTCACACACCTAGTCAGTCATGCAAATAATCAATCACACTTCCATTTACTGACCTATACAGTTATACACACAACACATCACTTATTCAAACAGAAAGAAACGCATAATTAGTCTCTTATACAATCACTGATACAAGTACACACTCATCCATACAGCCACTCTCACAATCACTAACTCTCACGTATAGTCATTTATATACTCCAACTCTCACATACACTGTCTTTTACATATGTAGTTAGTTGGACATGTACCACTGAGACATCCATTCACTCACTAACACACCCATACACACACTCACCCACGCATACAGCTGTTTCCACATGCACTCTTGAACCCATAAACCCAGTGAATCAACCACTCAAACATGTATGCACAGAGGCACACACCTCCCACGCACCCACACACACACTCAGGCACCCATACAAATACTCTGGCAACCAATTAATAACCCATATAGACACTCATGTAACTACAGACCAACCCATGCAGCAGCTTATACAACAGCAAACAGACTGATATAGACATTCACACAGTTTAGTCACTAACCCATGCATTCAGTAAGACACATGTAATAACTCAGTTAAACAGTCAGTCACACACCTACTAAATCCTCCATCCAGACACTTATACACCCACTCATTCTTCAATACACCTTGGTATATATATAATACATATTTAAACTATAAAGAAAAACACATTCACTGGATGATGTCGTCAGTGATGTCATCAGTGATGTCATTTGAGATGTGATCAGTGATGTCATCAGTGATGTCACTGACCATGTCATGAATGATGTAATATGTAATGTGATCAGCAGTGCATTGCGGGGTGCAAGTTATAGTTAGCTGAACTAACTATAACAGTGGAATTTCTATGGTTTTGTACGAGTGAAATGTCCAGCTAACTATAACGTCCCTGAAACCTATGGTTTTTTCAGTGAATTTTAAAGGTTTTTTAAATGATAATTTTGAACTATAACGTCTCTGAAACCTATGGTTTTTTCCGTGAATATATATATATATATATGTATAGCTATTAGGGATTCATCCATTGCAATAAGGTTGCACTATGTAACCATAATATAAATATCTTGCTGCTATTCCAGATTTTAACTTATATTGCACATTATTTAGCACTATGCACTTTATGGACTTGCACTTTAGTGGGGACTTACACACAGTATTTATACTCATGCACGGATTAGCTATATATGTTTGGGCAATTGTTATTTTTTTAGCCTCAATAATTGATTGTTTTAAAATTATTGTATTGACAAGCTCAGGAATGTGTACTATGAGATTTTGGACTTATGTATTTATACAAAACATTTATAGTCCATGTAGGCGAATTTTAACATAACTATGACAGTATGTCTTCTATATCTATTAGATAGCTAACCCAGCACTGTTACTTTAAAAGGGGAGAACCCGCCCTTCAGCGTTGTCATGTGATCAAGGCCGGCAACAGCCGAAACGCATTATGGCAGCTTGGTGGAGCACGAAATAAACACGCATATGCACTGAATTGGGTCCACTCTCGTTATTGTCACGAAGACTTTGGAAAACGAGCATCCGAAACATATATATATATATATATATATATATATATATATATATATATTTCCAAAGATTGTCCAAAGGCACGAGGACGCACTCAGCAACAGATGTTCAACCAAACCTTTATTCAGAGGGGAACCGATATTGCAGTCCTGAAAATGATAGTGCCTGACCGGTTTCGGAGCCCTCTGCTCCTTTCTCAAAGGCGTGGCTGTCAACCGCAGGTCTGCTCAGGCGTTTTTAAAGCTACATGCAGATTGATTAGATAATTGCCCTTCAGTGGGCCGCTGCCGATGCGCTGTTATTCTAATGCATGCTGGGCTTTGTAGTTGGCCTGAACACAATTATTTCCCTTCGGTGGGTCCTGCGTGCAAAACAGTAATTTGTCCATATTTTCTGCCCTCTAGTGGGCCTCAGGACTCCCATCCCCTCTGAATAAAGGTTTGGTTGAACATCTGTTGCTGAGTGCGTCCTCGTGCCTTTGGACAATCTTTGGAAATATATATATATATATATATATATATATATATATATATATATATATATATATATATATATTCAATTCCTAAGCCTCTTTGAAATAACTCCACATTTTGTTTCTTAGCTTGAAAATAGGACACAGCACAAATCCGGTGTGGTTTCCATCTATATTTTCTTTTCTCATTTCTAGCAGACAAAGGGCTCCATGCTGAATACCACAGGCCAACGCGGTTCGGCAAAAGCCATCTACTGGGCCTTCAAAAGAAGAGTGCGTCTCGTCTCTCTGTGGCAGAGGTGTGAGCTTGAAGTATAAACGGTCATCAGCCGGGAGACGCAGCACCGCAGATTTCAGCAGGTACACGAGGCATGGAAGTGAGCCTCTGGATGTATTCTTTGGCGATTTTATCAGCACAGTAATAATCTGGTTCGTACGCCTATTTGTTTGAGCACTATATTTACCTATTTCAGGATGATTGAAGGATTTTCATGCCGCAAACTCATGGTCCCATAATGCATCATGACGCTCACATGAGAACTATTGTAATTATGCTAATGAGGGACTATAAAGCGCAGCATGGTACCGGGCCTGCATTTATGATTTTACCTGGATTGCTGTTAATTTGTATAAAAGACGTTTCAAAGAAGAGTGCGTCTCGTCTCTCTGTGGCAGAGGTGTGAGCTTGAAGTATATATATATTATTATATATTATTATATTAATGTATTCTACCACACATATGCTTTTACCACGGATGCCTTTACCACAAAAATGTAAGCATTTTACAGGTATCAACCGATTTTATATATAAATACATATATATTTCCACAATTGCCTCTGCACTGCTGCCGAACTGTTCTCCGAACAGGTGCCTCTGTCATGAGAGTGGCCTCATGCATCAAAGTTCAAAACCAAATGACACAAACAACATTGGAGCACTCAATGGGTTTCCAGATAGCCAGACAGATGTGTTTCGTCAAAGGGTGCCTTTTTCAATGTCGGTTAAACAAAGGACATCCGTTTACAAATCTTTAAGTAAGTCTCACACCTTCTTCCCATTGGATCATAATTCTTGGAAAACAAAAGAGGATTATGTTAGATACTTCATCATCATGACTCCATTGTAACATACATTTTTAAACATTAGTTGATCCCAATACTAGTGGTTTTTTTTTAGAGTTTTATATAGCGGGAACTAGACCCGAGACATCCGGTGTCAGAGCGCTTTACATGAGCACCACTTTCGTTACGGATGGAAACATTCATTTTTTTTGTTAGGCACGGGGAGATTAAGTGATTTGCCCAGAATCACAGGATGCTGAGTGTCGTTGCCGAGACCCGAACCCGGTTCCCCTGCTTCAAAGTCGACCGCCCTAGCCATTGGGATACATGCTCTCCTTTTCACCTCTTGTAGATGTTTCTCCAGAGAGTAGATATATGTCCCAAAATGCACCAATTTTGTTGTTCACTTACTGGCTATGTAATTTCAGTCCTCCACTATTGCTCCAAGGGAGTGATATCGCTTGCAAACCACGAACAAATCTGACCCTCGTTGAGCTTCAATGCTGCATCTTTTATCAATTTTCCCACAAACTCTGGTCTGAGTGACCTGCGCTCATCCATTTTGTAATATCCCAACTGTCTTTCGGCAGGCATGGTATTCCATTATGGCTGCTGCGGATCAGGCAGTCGTAGTTAAACATATTTCCACAATTGCCACTGCACTGCTGCCGAACTCTTCTCCAAACGGGTGCCTCCATCATGAGAGTGGCCTCACACTTTAAACTTCAAAACCAAACACCAGAAAGGACATTGGAGCACTCAACGGGTTTTCAGATGGCCGGTTTATTGTACCAGACATACGTAAAGGTTTACACTTACTTGTAAAATACTTACATTTTCATGATAAAGGCATCCATAGTAAAGGCATATCCATTTAAAACAATTTGTTGTAAAGACATTCGTTGTGATGGCTTTCACTGTTCCGACATACATCCAAATTCCTAGTCTCTCTTTGCATCCATTCTGAACACATTCTTAATTTGCAATTAGCATTATTTGGCTCTGTCTGTCATGTGCATTTAGTTAAGAATCCAGAGCAAGCTGAATGTGTCATATACATGAAAAGCCTGTTTTTCACAGTATGAACATGACCCAAGGATTAGGGAGTGTACTGAGAAAATATGTGATAATGTTACCAAACTGAAGAAAAAAAATTCAGAGCCACAATGTCTTCAAATCACGCATGCAGTCCTATATCTGACGTGCTATAATATCCATGGTCTCACAATTGTTAACTCTTTATGGTGCAAGTGGGAGGAGGGGTAACAAAGAGAGTGTTGGGGTCAAGACATCACAAGTAATTCTGGAGCGGCCCAAATCTCCTTGAACTTCAACTCAAATATTTGAGTGATTGGAGACGTAATGAACTCTCAAACGTATTCAGGATTCACAGTTGAAATTCGAAGTCAGGACCTATGTGGCACCTGTCAACAGTGCAGCATGTGAAGTGGCATCTTGGCGCAGGAGAGTGAGAGGCTCACTTCACCCCAATTATGGCTCCTCTTTTTTACAACTTAATGAGTTATTCGGTACATTTTTTGTGCTTGGCTTAGGGCCCAGGTCACCATTGGTACTCCGCTGTAAGCGGCCATTACTTGTATTTCTGTAATAGACCTTCTTTTTCTGTGATGGCTTAGAGGAGGGGATGGGGCCTTTCTACACCAAATCTGATATTGATTGCCAAGAAAACACAATTCATGACAGATCATGGATGCAGTGCTTTTTTTGTTACATTTCCCAACCCTATTTTGTTGGGAGGGAAGACTTTTAATATTGAGTTTGCGTAAGCATTGTAGTGCATGTTTGCTGCTGGGACAAGCACAATGTTTGTATGAATGATAATTTTATAAAGTGCAAACAGTTACCATAGCTGGTGTGTCCCAGCACAAGACCTGCTATAAGAAGGGCACCCAATCACCTAATCCTGGTTGAACAGCTAGGTTTTCAGTTTTTTTAACAGAAAGCTTAAATTGATGTAAATCAATTGGAAGACAAATCCATTGGTTGGCCACTTGAAAGGCAAAAGAGCACCACTGTTTCTGCCTCGCCATATTTGGAGAGAAACAAATGTCTCACTACTCTTGATCATAAGGGTCTGCCAGGAGAATGTGGCTGAAAACACTTTTGTAAGTAGGCTGGACTTTCTTTTGTCAGGGCTCTGTAAATGAAGACCGTGGCCTTAAATATCACCCTTTTATATATAGGAAGTTAATATAGGTCACATAGCTGAAGAGAAATAGAGTGACATTTAGGAACTCTTAGAATCACGCAGTCAGGCACATTCCGAATAACTTGCAATCTCTGAACAGGGTATTTAGGTGGGCAAGATAAAGGGAGTTGTGATAATCCAACCTCAGTGGATGGTGTTTTTCCATTTGGACAGGGGCAAAAGTCTAATAATTTCCTAAGTGACTTCAGTGAGCAGAATCAAGATGCCAATACGGTGAATTAAAGGATAGGTCTTCATTAAATTGGATCTGTAAATTTTTTGCTTTCACACACTAAGCTGGCATAGGACCCAGTTCTGAGGGCCACCAGGCAGGTGAACAAATACCCTTGGGGAAGCCAAAAATTAACATCTCTGTTTAACATAAATTAAGCTGAAAGCAGCTATTATGCATCCAGTTGGCTACTGGTGATGGACTTTCTTTAAAATGCTCTTGAGTGGCAGAGATCTGATTAGAGATAGATACCACTAACTGCGCATCAGAGGCATATGAAACTATCAAAAAGTGAAAAGACTAAACTAGGTGTGTTAGGGGTCAGATACACATTAAAAAGATTTAGACTTAATGCTGAACTTTGAAGCACTCATTATTTACTTATGCCCTAGACTGATTCATAGGGGCCTACCATCTACCATCACTGTTTGGGAACATTCAGATAGAACAGAATGAAGTATTTTAAAGCACTAGCATTAATTCCCATAGAAGATAGGTGCCCTGACAAAATAGTATGCAATGATATCAAAAGCCAGTGAGAAGTCCAATAAGACCATTGGGGCTCAACCATCCTTGCTTAAAATCGAGCAAAGGGGTTCTGTTACCACCAACAGTGCTATTTCTTTACTGTAGTACTGTCTAAAACCTGATTTAGAGTCACCTAAAAGCAGATGTTTTTGCAAGAATCTGGAGAGTTGTCTATTGACAGCTTTCTTTAAAATCTAGGAAGGAAATGGCCAAAGAGATATCAGACTATAAATAGAGATTACAGAAGTATCTGCTGATGGTTTCTTCTCCAGTGTTATAATGTGAGCAAGTTTCCAGGCAAGGAGAACCAAGGCCAAATTGAGTAAACTATTCAGAATCCCACATAACTGTGGACACATACAGTCCATACCTTGTTCAGAATTTTAGAAAGACAGGTGTCTGCTGGAGAGCCAGAGGAGCAGTCATATGTTAATGAATTGATAGCCTCTAAAGAAATCAGAGAGAAGGTCATAGGCACACCATATTGGAATGCCCTGGTGCTCTGGGTTTTGGAAATGCCCAGGGTTGGTACGGTTCTCTGTTTGTCAGCTGACCCAGAGCGTGACTGGTGCAGCCATTCACCATAGCAACTGAGAAGAAATTAGGATTTCTTAGTAGCTAATTTTGACATATGAGCTGGCAAATAAAGGTATGCCCGTATACCATTCTGCCTCCCCATGTGAATAGAAATAGTATTGCTGCCTGGAGGGTGCACTTTGGTGCCAAGATAGCTGAGCACCCTACCTCATTCCTGTCCTCACTTTTTTCACTGATGCTGTGGTGGACTTTCAGACTCCTGGGTGAACAGATTTGGGGATTTACCACATAAGAACAATGGTGAAAAACTGAATAGGGTATGGCCATTCCTGCAACTATGCCTGGGCCCCATCCCAGAATATCAGAAAGTCTTTCTGCCACGTAAAAAGACAGACTGGGAAGTTAACCCTTCTATGAAAACTCAGATAGCACAATTGAACTTATAAGAATGCAAATTTCCCCTCGCTTGCTAAGGGGGTTGCTGCAGTATCTGAACTCTAGACTCCAGGGGGCAGAAAGACTATTGGGGATTTAGAGGGGTATGGCCCAAAGCCAGGCCTGTCCAGCCTCACCCCAATATGTTTTTAAATGCATCCCTGACATCCTCCTGGGAGAGCTGATTGGGGTTCAATCTCCCAGCCTCCTCCATGGGCTGCAGAAAGACTGTTGGAGCCTTAGGGTTGGGGTTACGGCGCAGTGCAACAACAGCTGGCCACAACCCCTTTTTGTTGAAAAAATCTACCCCTTGCATCCAATGGACTTTCTGCCCACAGTTGGATAAGAAAGGCGGCTGATCTGTTAAAGATTGCAGGAATCGCTGTTAGCATGAGCTGAAAGCCATTTTGTTCTTGGCAGCCATTTTAGTTAGCCATGTGCTCGCCATGTGCTTTCTCCCTCTTCCAGAGTCTTGCACATGCTCAGAAAGGCCTAGCTGGTAGAATGCACCTGCTCCTAGTATAGAACTGTCAGGCTATTCTTACTGATGTAAGCAGTTTAGTCTCCCCTCCCACTTTGTGCAGCAAGCAAATTTTGTATACCCATATTAGTCAATAAGCATGCTTGTATGTGCTAGGACCTCCCCTTGATTTTATGCTGACTATGTAACAAATGCATATATAAGGACCCTGTTCTCTGCACTCCTTAGAATGCTTCCTACAGTGGCCTGCGGGTACCGTATGACGCAATCTCCCTCATCTGAGGTTATTAAAATATGTTTTTTGATATTACAGCTTCCGTGCCAATCTCTTCTTTGTTGGTTTAAAAGGACCAGGTGTATCAGTGAACCCCTAAAAAGGTTTTTATTTGTACAAAATGGCGCCCAACTGTGGGGCTCATCGGTGAAGCGGCTATCCAAGGGAGTGGTCTTGAAGGGAGACAGTAATCTACTGAGGAGTACAGGACAGGAATCTACTGAGGAGGTACCCTGCACACGGAGATTCTTTGTCTCTGCGGCCCAGTATATTTCTGGTCTTCCTGATCTGATCCTCCAAGTGTTTGCCGCTCCCGACTGAGAACTTCTTTGGTGTGAGTATTCTAAAAAACGACCGTTAGGTCACTCAGAACTTGGCAGTTGGAAGCTGGAGACTTTGGTTTGGTAAGGTTGCTGTAGCAACACTTTTGTTTGGAATGACTTTGCCAAGATTCTTGTTTGTTTGTTTGCTGCAGCAAATGAAGGCAGGTAATGAGGAGATTTTTCTCTAACTTTGAAAACTTGAACGGCACACATTGTGTTAAGTGTCACTTGGAGTATAATATTATATATGCTATAATATTCTTGACATGCCTGCTTCTAGCACACTTCGTAGAAAGTGTTGCTGTCTTGGAGGTACCAATATGGATTTAGTAAGTACTCAGCTGACTCCCCTCAGAGGGGATACCTAAATAGGTTTAGGTATAGTAAAAATGATATTTCTTCCTTGGTGACTAAGTACCCCATGGAACTAAATATGTACATAAAACGGATCCGGATCTGCGCACTTAGTAACATTCATAAGTGGTGATATGCAGAGCACTTTTGAGTGTTCTACCAGCCAAAACTGGCGAATTTGGTGTATTTTGGCTTCTTGAACATGGAACAGTCTTTTGGGCTGTTTTGGTGCAGTCTTTTGGACTACTTTTGAGAGCTCTTCTTGTAAATATGACTTACAATTAGTGTTTACAAATAGTTTGGTTTTGCGTACAGTCTGTAGGCTGTCTCTTGTTTTTGTCCTAAGTGTTGATTTGTGGGTTAATTGTTTTTTTTTTTGTGTGTGTGGTTGTGGACTAACATGCTTGAAAGTACTTGTTTCAGTAAAATAGACTATGTTTTTTGTGTAAGAATGGCTAGCCTTAAGCGCGCTGTGTTGTGTGTTATGAGTGTATGACCCCCATCTGAAAATGTCTGGAATGAGCTAAATTTGGTTTTTGTTGTCATTCTGTTATGCAAATGTCATTTAAATTACTACATTTTAAAATTCAGGGAATGAATAATGTAACATATGCTAAATAGCTACACGCTACCATTAGGAGTAAACCAGTAACAAAGAATAGATATGTGCAAATTGCCACACTGGTAAAGATAAATCAGAATTCACATTCAATAGGAATAAAATAGGCCTCATAGAAAGGAAGGGAAACGAATTTGTGTGCTTTCAGACAACTAGGACTAAAATGCAAAATGTTACAGTATTATCCTTATATATTAATATTGAAAGGCATTCACATCATCTGAGTGAATTGGTTGTTGCTGAAATAAACACGACATTACAGAACGATAGATTTGTGCTGGCTTGAAAGGCGTGAGATGTTGGCGCCTGCTGGTCAGAACACAGCTGTGTCAACAACACATGGCTATTCTTGGTCCCAAGCCACAAGGAAACTGCCGAGTCAACTAGATTTTAAGTTAGTGCAAACACGGTATAAAGGCGTGCATTAAAAACTGCTGATTTTAAAAGTCAGAAAAGACAGTTTCATTATTTTGGATAACAGAGAAAAGATTAAAGGGATTTTCTTTCTTAATGCTTTTTACACAAGCACATCCGTGGTTCTGATGTTAAATAATTACTGTCCTTTAAAAGTGACGCAGACTTTTCATGTTTCAAGTAAGGCTTCTGTGCTTAGAGTTCTAAATGAATACATTTAAAGGTGATAGGAAAGGAATGAGGCTTGCTTTTCATATGTGGAACCATCAAAGGGTTGGTGATCATTATTAAACAAAAAAAAAAAGGGGGAATTTTGATTATATGAAAAAAAATGTTTATTAAAAATAATTGCCCTAAAATTGTTTTGATCTTTGTAATGTCTGATAATCATACTGTGAATAATATATAGTTCCTAGCATCAAAGTTGGATTTGAGTAGCACTTTACCATGATGTGGGGAGTGCAATGTGAAATTTCACTTTATCCAGGCATATAAAAACTTATTTTTTAAGGGTGTACCTTATACATTTCTGATCCCCCATCTCTGGGATATCTAGAGGACACCCTGGGGATCCCTAATATGCCAAAATATTGTAGGTTATTCATTTTTAAGTGCCCCTACCACCAAAGTCGAAATTGGGCAACATTCACTATTTAAAAGCAGTTCTGCCACTCAGGGCAGGTTTCAAACTGATCTCAGGCTTCAGTAATGTACACATGCAAGTATAGAACAAACAGCTGACCTCTGTACTGCTAGACTGCCCACCACACACTGTACACAAATGAAAACAAGTATAAAGAAACCAGCAGAAGTTATTATCCTACCTCTAAATTACTGGAAAACAGGTACGGAACAGGACTGCCTTTCAGCTGTGATTCTCCAGAGTTGCTTTGAATTGGAAAGACCGCATGGAAAGCCTTGCACAAAAATGGGACAGCTGGTAAGGGTCACAGGTCGAAGTTCTGCATTTAGCAACCTAGCAGGGCTAAGGGTAAGGTTTGCTTTGACACTTCAACCTCCGAAAAGATTTTGAAATAAGAGATGACAGCGCAGAGAGAGGAAGAGAAGCTTTGCTTACTATTTTTGGCAAAAGCGAGTTTTGCGCAGTTATATGAACAGAAGGAAAAGCAGTGACGTATGTGGGCCCTGAGTAGAGCATAGCTCTGCCATGTATATAAAAATAATGGTTTTAGCTTAAAGATTACTGTGCAAGGGCTGAGATAAGGAGGCAATGGATTTTAGTTTGCATACATGCGCCCTCATGTTAATCTAGTACAATTGCTGAAGGAATTGGTAGTAAGCTATTAACGCTTTCTAAAGTTAACTCAATGTGCTTGTGTTAGGCTGAACAAGAAAATAGCCACTTTCTAAAGTGCTATATTCAAACACAGAATTTAGGAACAATCCTTCCTGACAGATGGGTTATTAAATTTGGAGTTCAGGGATACCAGATTCTATATGTCCATCTGGCCGTTATGGGGAGATATGAAGGTAAACATGTTACACAGCATTCCCATGTTACCTTATGGCCAAGATAGCCTTTCAATAGTGAAAAACGAAATTAACAGTATTTCACTATCAGGACATGTTACCCACACTAGTACATGTCCTACCTTTCACATACATTGCACCCTGCCCGGGGGGTACTTGGGGCCTACCATGGGAGTGTCCAATGTGTGAGAAAAGGGAAGGGTCAGGCCTGGCACGTGTGTACACTGGCCAGGACAACATGACAGTTCACAGACTGCCCAGGGGCACTGTGGTGGCAGGCCTGAGACACCATTTTAGGACTACTTATGTGGGTGGCACAATCAGTGCTGCAGGCCCACTAGTAGCATTTGAATCACCAGCCCTGATATACTCTGTGCACTTTACTAGGAACATACTGGTAAGACAAATAAGTCAATCATAGATAATTAATTAAAATAAAGGGTAGAAGAAGCAGAAGAGTTTGGGGATAACCCTGCAAAAAGGGCCATTTCCAACAGTTTGTACACCAAAATTTATAAAGTGGTACAGTTCAATATATTAGATATGGCCTCCTTGATATGGATTCCCCTAGCTATTTACCTCCTATAAGTCTTTCGACAGAGGGTCACCTGTATAGGTTTCCTACTGTCGAAGTGGGGGGAAGGAGGTTAGCTCCTGGGCAAATTAAGGGTAGGCAAATTTATGTTTTCTCTCTCTTTTTCTCACTCTCTCTTGAGTCTGTCAAAGCTGTCGAGGAAATGGCCATGAGACATTTAATTGGCTATTCAATAATACTGTTTTAAAATTGTTAGAATTAATAAAATGATTAAAAATATGCTATGTTACTGCCCATCCTGTATGAAAGAATGAGTAGAACAGATTGATGTTCCCTTATTTGACCTTTAAAGGGAACTGTATAGTGGGGTTTCTGTTCAAAATCTCAGGTGACAACACCATTATTGTTTATGTTATTCTCATGTTATATACAGTTTTGCAAGGGCATTGCTAGTCTTTTATTAGCTAGTCTGTGTAAATAAGCTGACAGCCCTTGTTAGAGCTGATGTTGCATAGTCCGGATCGTGAAAAGTAGAATGCAGGAAAGACGCCCATGTGATCCTTAGCAAACATTTTGAAGGAAAATATTGTTTTATAGGAGTTTGTTTGTCACAACATGTTCTGCTGGAGAAATTTATGTACCCACTATGTTGAGTTTTTTTTAGTTCTTTATGAAATAAGAATCCCTGTTAAATTAGCAGTCTTAGATTTTCCCGCTGCGACTATAACATAAGAGCATGGTCCTAAGTGTAAAATGTAGGTGCTTTTATTAAGAGAAATTATTTTAGAAGTGTCTGCAGTCCTGTACAAGTAATGCAAGGTTCATAAGTAGAAGTGTAGAAAAGTTCCTTTTTCTTGAGGTTCTTCAGATGAATAATATAGGAAAACACAAATGTAAGGATTTGGAGTATGTCTGTATTGTTTTTCTCTTTTCCTCAGAATTTAGTAAATGAACACAGACTTCCTTGGCTGCTTGGGATTGGGAGAAACAAATCAAATCGTGTAACGTATTACTCTTGTCAGTTCACCAGAAAGTTCCTTTTATACTTGCCAATAGGTCTAGGGTTTTTTTACTCTCAGATAGATGAAGTGGTTCTTGGGTGCCTTGCTAATATAAGGCGCCCCAAGACTAAGGAAGTATTCTGAGACTATCCTCTCTGTTGATAGATTATTTCTGTGCCTTGTCTAAAGACCCTTTTGTTCTGTCCACCAATAGATATTTGCTGCCCTACAACCATTGCCAGAGGGGCCCGGACATCAGATCCAGCCTGGGAGTCAGCGCCAGTCCAGCTTGGAGTCAAGATAAAGGGAACCAGCACAGGCGTTGCTGGCAACTAGGACCTCAGTGAAGGCCGGAAGCACTGGGACGTGAAGTGTGTACCCCTGCCACTGTCTTGGGTGAAAGACGGGGTCACAAATCAGGATGGAGAAATCTTTGTGTGGATCCAGTTTTTGATGCCCAGCTGAGAGAGTCACAGACCGACAAGGACGGCAAGGAGGCTTTTACTTGAGGTGACCCCCTTTGAAACAAGGGTTGCTTCACATATCCCAGCATCAGGCCTCTGAGTCCTGGTCCCCAAGTGAATGCAAGTCTGCGCCTTTGTTTGTTGATCAAGGGTTGCCTGAGCATACTGGCTACACTCTGTGGCCCCAACAAAAGAGCAGTGCGCCAGTGGAGCAATTCAGGAGTTAGGGAAGGACTTGAGTTTAGGGTACAGGTGCTGTGTCTTTGGTGCCTGTTAGATTAAAGTGAAGAAAACTGGTGCACTGCCTGAGACACTGGACAGGATCGTTGAAAGACTTTTTCTTCTCAAACTGGGCCGTGATTCTTGAGGTGCGAGTTGTGCAGCTCCACCGTGGGAACAACAAGAGCCTGCCTGTGAGGCTCAAACGGACACAGGGAGAAGACTCCCTCTGGATGGTTGTACAGCAGCTTCAATTTCCCAAGGACTCTTTTTTGTTAATAATGTATCCCTTTGGTCGTCCCATTTTGAGGAGGAGCAGCCCTTTGCGGCTCCTCGTCCTAATTCCTATGGCCCTGTGTGGTCCTCCTGGTCCCCCGGAGCCAGGATTGTTTTTGTAATAATATGTCTGACTGCTTTAATATTTGTATTAGGAGTAATGTTTATTCTGCACGAGAAAAGTTCATCTGAGCAGTTGACAAATGTTACTTTACTCTTTCCTTGAGTATATTAATTGATGCTTTAGCCCTTATAAAGGAAAAAATGGAAAAGTCTATTGAAAATGTTTTTATTATGTATGTGCTGTTGGCTATTCTGAAATTGAAATAGATGGTCACTGAAATACATCAGAGCCCTGAAACTTAGAATTAGACTAGATGGTTTTGGGATTTGCTTTCTGCTTAGGGTTGGAAAAATATTGAGATTTCTGTTTGAGATAATAGTCATTACTCTCTCCTGCTACCTGTATGACCCAATGCTCTGTTCCCTTTGTACTCCTGCTTATACCTTATATATACCCGCTTAATGAAATGTTTAGAATGTAAATGCCCACCTAGCATAGGATATTGATGAATTTATGAGAAGAAAATGTGCAAAATATTTTCTATGTTCCTTCCAGATCATAGGAATGTCTTTAGCTCATGCTAAAAGGACCATCTGTTAAAGATTGCAGGAATCGCTGTTAGCATGAGCTGAAAGCCATTTTGTTCTTGGCAGCCATTTTAGTTAGCCATGTGCTCGCCATGTGCTTTCTCCCTCTTCCAGAGTCTTGCACATGCTCAGAAAGGCCTAGCTGGTAGAATGCACCTGCTCCTAGTATAGAACTGTCAGGCTATTCTTACTGATGTAAGCAGTTTAGTCTCCCCTCCCACTTTGTGGAGCAAGCAAATTTTGTGTACCCATATTAGTCAATAAGCATGCTTGTATGTGCTAGGACCTCCCCTTGATTTTATGCCGACTATGTAACAAATGTATATATAAGGACCCTGTTCTCTGCACTCCTTAGAATGCCTCCTACAGTGGCCTGCGGGTACCGTATGACGCAATCTCCCTCATCTGAGGTTATTAAAATATGTTTTTTGATATTACAGCTTCCGTGCCAATCTCTTCTTTGTTGGTTTAAAAGGACCAGGTGTATCAGTGAACCCCTAAAAAGGTTTTTATTTCTACAGATCCACTAATCTACCTCCCGGGGCATAAGGTTTGCTGGTGCTTTAGGCTTGAGGATATGGCCCGATGCCAAGTTGGGTAGGGCATCGCTCCATTTGTTTGGGCCTTTAGGTATGGGGTAAAGCTCATAGTAGGCATACCACGTGCGATTCGCCCCTGCCAGATTAGACCAACTAACCCACTTACTCTTTTCCCACCACAAAGACACCAAGGCAAGTAATTGGTCTTCACTGCATAGTCTTTATTAAACTTGCAGATACCGCAATCTTTATTTGTTGATTCACTGTCACCACTTGACAAACTTTATTATAAACCAAACCAACACACATTGACATAAAAGAAATAGGCTTGCGAAATATATATTTGAGCCACAGGATGAGATAGATTGTATTTACATTTCTGCCAAAAAGGAGTCCCCGCCATTTCTCTTGCCTGGGACCCCGCCAGCTCTACCTCTAATCTTAGGGATGGGTGGGTGGGTAACTTGTTGCAGCTCCGATGGCCCGCCTGGCCCCCGTGGAGAGAGGACAAAGAGGGCCTCCCCCTTGCGTCCTCAGCTTTTATCTTTTCCTGGGAGGGGGTCGCCCGCGCACCTCAGTGACGCACCTAAGGGGACCTCTGCATTTCCTGCGACACCCCCTCCCACCCTCTTCACCGGAAGATATCCGGGCTCACGAATGAGATGCCACTAACGGCCCCCCACCCCTAGGCATGCGGGGTGCCTGCCATAGTAGGCATACCACGTGCGATTCGCCCCTGCCAGATTAGACCAATTAACCCACTTACTCTTTTCCCACCACAAAAGACACCAAGACAAGTAATTGGTCTTCACTGCGTTGTCTTTATTAAACTTTCAGATACCGCAATCTTTATTTGCTGATTCACTGTCACCACTTGACCAACTTTATTATGAACCAAACCAACACAGATTGACATAAAAGAAATAGGCTTGCAAAATATACATTTGAGCCACAGGTTGAGATAGATTGTATTTACATTTCTGGATCTCCCGAGCCACACTTGATGAGTGTTGTGCCAGCAGGCCACCACACAATTTTACTGCTCCCCACTGACCTGGGGTAACTACCCGTCGTCTATCCCCTAGACGCGGCCACCAGGGCACTGCTTTGCACCTTGCCCCCTGCGGGGGTTCCTGCGCCCAAGATAGACTCTCCAAAGTTGCTTACTACAAGCGCCGGCATCTCGGGTAGGGCCGGAGAGTCCAGGACCACCAGCAGGTCAGCCCCCTCTCCCGCCAGCCCGGAGCCCCCATTGACTGCCCGCCCTGTTCCAGGACCAGACAGTCCCCACCAAAAAGGAGTCCCCGCCATTTCTCTTGCCAGGGACCCCGCCACAGGATGAGGAGCTTACTGGTGCCCTCGCCCTCCCCCAAATGCCGCTTGACCTTCCTGATCTAACGCCATGGCCCCTAAAATGGTCTGGATGAACAATTTCAGCCCTGCGTTGGACAGATGCACTCCATCCGCCAAGTACAATTCCGACTTTGAGGCCTGTATTAGGTTATGCCTGATGGAACGTATGGGTGACCCTGCCAAAAGTTTTGCCACGGCCTGATTCAGTTTTTTTCACCGACCTGTTTACTGCAATTGATGGCGCATTGTTAGCCCAGACCCGACGTGGAATCACCTCTGACCAGAATATAGTGGTGTCCGGCAGGGCCCTCCTCGCCCATGAAAGTGTAGAGAAGAGTGCCTCTTTCACCCCCCTCCGGCCCGCCGGGATCATGTCATTGCGCCCTGAATGAATCACCAGCACGTCTGGGATGGGCATGCCCTTATTTAGAGCGTTCTGTAACTGGGCCTTGAGATCCCTCAACCGTTGCCCTCCAATCCCTACCCAGTGGTGATCGATTCCCTTTTTCCTCTGCGCTCCTTCCTCCCTGGAATTGCCGAAAAATTGCCCTCCTCTGCGTATAAAAGAATGGCCACACCAGCATACCTGCGTCCGCTGCCTCGAGACCACTGTATGAAAGTTAAAAGAATAAAAGAAAACAGCTTTGTTAGGTGAGAGACACCGCATTCGCCGCTGTGCCCCAGCAGCTGTTTAAGCTAGCTGTGGTCTCACATACCGCTCAAAACAGGATGACTTCCATCTGCCTACCCTCTTGATGATTTCTGATGAGAGGCCTAACGTCGCTGCTGTCGTGGCAGCCCCAATGAGGATTGAATGAGACGTAAAATGGGCCGTTTCTTCCCCCAGCAACACCAGGGAGCGTTTGCATATATGCGTGAACTGAAACTTTGTGAGGGGGGTTCCATCTGAATGTAACAACAGCTTATCATCTCCCCTCAGGCCGTATTTGCATGAAGTTCTGCATCAGAGTCACGGGACAATAAACGGCCCCATGCACTGCTCTCAGCTGGACCCACACTCCTTTCCCTAAAGGGTCTGTCTTTGACCTCCTCACTCTCACTTGCAACATGTCCTCTGAGATTATCACATCTCCCATGCTGATTCTCCCCTCGCTGTCCACCTTTGAGGCTGGTATGAGCTCAGATATTCGGAAAGCCCCGAAGAATGCCAAAGAATACGCTAATCTCAGCAGCTGCGCCTTATAATGGGATATGCAGACCTGGGGTAACACCTTCAGAATACTTGTTAGCCTACTGGCATCTATGGGTCTCCTGTTGTC
This sequence comes from Calotriton arnoldi, assembly GCA_963921515.1. Lineage (NCBI taxonomy): Eukaryota > Metazoa > Chordata > Amphibia > Caudata > Salamandridae > Calotriton > Calotriton arnoldi. The sequence continues at coordinate 53,195 of CAWUFW010018219.1, forward strand.
TTTCACCCCTGGGGCCAAACGTTCCGAACCTTTCACTGCCCGTCTGACTCTGGGATCCTTGGTAGGATCGGCCACCCCTTCTAATACTGCAAAAAAGGCAATTGCTGACAGCTGTCTCCTAACTAGAGGTAGCAATTTCCCATTCTCTTTCTGATGTACAATGAATAGCAGCACCCCTGTGGTGTACATTTATCTGTTCTCCTGCTCCCTTTAAAACCGCTAAGTATAACTGCCATGCCTTCTCATACATACTCTTAGTCTTGGGCGCAAGGAAGCCGCTTATCAAGTCGGGGGCAATGGGGCACCAAGCTTCCATAGCTGTTCCGGGAAATTGTCATCTGATTGTCCGCTTGCGCCATCGGGCTCTAAATTCTGTTAACTTAAAACGAGACAGGGCATCAGCTACTGTGTTGTCCACCCCTGGCACATGCTTGGCAATAAAGTACACATTGCGCTTGAGGCAAGCCCGAACCAGTTCCTTAAGTAAGCGGAGAACCCATGGACATTTTGCCCTCTGATTGTTCACTGCCATCACTGCAGACATACTGTCAGACCAGAACACTATGCGCTTATTTTCCAGGAGGATGCCCCAAAGGTGTAGTGCCACAATGATGGGGAATAGTTCTAAAAAAGTGATGTTGCGAGTCAATCCCATCTTGATCCATTCGGTCGGCCAGTGCTTCATGCACCACCTTGAGCCTAGCACTGCCCCAAACCCTACGCTGCCAGCTGCATCCGTGTAAAGCTCTACCTCTGCATTCGCTTGCATTGGTTGTTGCCAAAAATTCTTTCCATGTGCCCAAGTTGTCTTTCACCTATGCAGATAGCCTAGTGTGGTGGTGTTTTACCCTTAAGCCGGACATTGCCCTGGCGATGTTCCTAGAAAATGCCCTGTCCATGGGTATCACCCGGAGCGCAAAATTCAGCTGACCCATGAGGACCTGCAACTGGTGCAAGGTAACCTTGCATGCCGCTAGATATTCATCTATGGATGCTTCAAAGGCTCTTACTTTCTCTTGAGGGAGTCTGCATACTCCGGCTATAGTGTCTATCTCGATGCCCAAGAAGGTTAGGCGAGTCGCTGGGCCTTCGGTTTTTTCGTCCGCCAGGGGTACCCCCAATGCCTCTGCTAACCGCTGGAAGCCCAGCAGGGCCTTCCCGCAAGCTGGAGAGCCAGGTGGACCCAGAAAAAGGAAATCATCTAGATAATGCACCACATCTCGTGATGCCACGAGGTCCTGAACCGCCCATTCCAAGAAACGACTGAATGTTTCAAACACCGCACACGCAATGGAACACCCCATTGGCATGCATAGGTCCATGAAAAAACTCCCCTCAAACGTAAAACCTAGTAACCTAGTGTCTTCTGGGTGCACCGGCAGGAGATGAAAGGCAGCTTCTATGTCAGATTTGGCCTTCAGAGCGCCCTTACCTAGTCTCTGTAGTTTCTGAATTGCAGTGCCAAAAGTGGTGTAATGCACTGCGCATAGTTCTGGATCCAACCTGTCATTGACTGACAACCCCGATGGACTTGATAGGCTATGAATCAGGCGGTATTTCCCCGCCTCCTTCTTTGGCACCAGGCCCAGTGGTGAACACACTAAGTCTTGCCTTGGTAATTGCTGAAAAGGCCCAGCCACCCTCCCCAGCGCTACTTCTTTCATGATTTTTTACCTCGCCACTTCCGGATTTTGCAAAACTGAGTGCTGATTGCGTGGGGGAACTGTGGAAGGCGTAGTACTAGATGGAATATGAAAACCAAATTTAAAACCTTGATATAATAGATGAGCCTCTTGCCTCCTCTCATATCTACTGAGCAAGTGGGTCAGGACATGCAGACATACGGGAGTGGGTGGTTTCTTATGAAGACTGGGCAGGGCGGCCCCTGTTCTGTGTGTGGGCAGGGGTATGCTGTTCCTTGGGTTTCCCAACTTTCTTGTAACACTTGTTCTCTGGGTGACCTTGTATTCCACAGAAGGAACATATATGCCTGAACTTGCATGCATGTCCCCTACTGCATTCATTCTTGTTAAACTGCCAGCAAGCTTGTTTCTTATCACCTGCCCCTTTGTCCCCCCGAAAGAAATGAGTGGCCTTGCTAACTGGCGCTGCCGAGTAAAATTCAGCATGCCATATGTTGATCTCCCTCTGATCCCATGCCACTTCTGGCCTTACTGCCTTCATTTGTCTAAATTTGTTGTCGTACTGTAGCCAGGCCGTGCCCTGGAATTCTGAAGCTGCCCCATGAATCATTGACATGTAGCTTATCAACTGCGCCGCTAATGCTGGGAACCGCTCTACCATGATTGCTGCGTAAATAGCAAATCCAGTAACCCAATTCTTAATTGACCATTCTACCCACACTTTTTCTGCTTAAATTCGCCCTCCTTGCCTGCCCTGTTCTTCCCAGGGACCACTCCCGCATTGATAAGATCAAATACATCTACAAATTCCCCCTGAAAATCTTTTCTCTCATTTCAGCCGGCACGTGCCATGTAATACCTGCCGATGGGGCTACTGCGAGCGACGCGGAACCATACAGCACCGGGCTCTGTGACAGCGGGGTCCGCACCGATACCACCACCACCGGGGGCACCGGCGGCGCTGCTGGGAATGTTCCTGACCCTGGTAATCCTGTATTATTGGTGGGTCCTTGTGATATCGCAGCGACCACCACGAGAGATTGCGCCACCCCACCCGACTGGACCCACACTTGTGCCACCCCGCTGCCTTGATGCGCTACTACCGGCGCGGGAGCCTGCGCAATAGGTGGTGACGCCGTCGCAGCCCCCCCTGTGCTGCCACGGCTTGCGGTGTACTTGCCGCTACTGGCGTTGCTATTATGGGGAGTGCCGCGTTCTGTGGAAGCCCCCCCATTGGGAGCGGCTCTACATTCGTCTGACCCTTCTGCGCAGCGGCGCCAGAAGCCTGGTTATTGTCTGTGCTTAGCAGGGGCTGGCCCACTGCCAACGCCTCACCTGGGCTGCTCGACTGCGATTCCAGGACTTGTTTGAGCTTTTCCTGCTGCGCGTCCTTGAAACGTTTGGGCATCCGCCTTGTGCGTTTGGACAACGGGGCCTCCTGCTGTGGACTCGCTTCGGCCCCCTGAGCTAATTTTCGCAGTGCCCAATCAATGCCGCCTTTCTTTGCGACCTCCCACAATGCCGACAACGATCGAAATTCCTCCGGTGTAGCTGGGGCCTCCTTGCCCCCGTGCGCGCTTTGTTGGCATACTGCCCACAAGAGAAAGCAAAAAGAGAGTTATACATTGGCCCTTGCCTCATTCCTTTTGCCCTTTTGCCAGGCCTTGTGGCTCCGCACTTCCATCAATGGCCGAGGGCACCGGGAATACTCACTACCCTAGTGCCCCCATGCGCCCTCTATCTTTTTCTGCCCCCCCAGGCTATCCGCCCATGCATTACAAATCACCCCCCCAGGGCTACTCAGCCTACTCACTAGCTGAGTGCCCTGGGTTGTCATGCTTTATCCTACAACCTCTCATGCATTATGTCCCCCCTGGGAGCGCTCAGCCTACTCACTAGCCAAGCGCCCCAGGTTGTCATGCTTTATCATAGAAAAACCCCCATGCATTATGTCCCCTCTGGGAGCGCTCAGCCTACTCACTGGCTGAGCGCCCCGGGCTGTCCTGTGTACTGTGTCTCACTCGGTCAATGCGCTACCGGGTAGGCCCCTCCCCAACAGCAAATGCGCTTTTTAATATCGGCCGATCTGCGCATGCAATGACCTGCTTTGCTCCCTCATCATGCCTTTTAAAACTCGGAAAAACTTGCGGTCAAAACGAGACAGTTTAATTTTTTAATATTCGTACCCTTCACTTGGTTTAAGCCTTTTAACTACATGCGGCACTGCTGACGCTCTCGGTCATACCCCACTTCCTCATATTTGATTCCTACCGTGTTCGCGATGTTAGCCGCATTGAGGCCCTAACCGCTTACCGCCCCCATACTCGTGGAGTGCTGCGTACAAGGTTGTGCCAGTGCTCCCGGCACTTTTTGGCATTTTGAAAAAATGGTGCGCCTGCCTTTTCCCCAAACGCGTGTTCAAAACGCTTACACCGCGCTCCTAAGTGCGGGCAATGGTGCGCCCTTGCTCCCCATCCGTCACCATATTTATTTTTTTAAAACGCGCTTGCCTCCAAATGTGCGCAATTTCAAGCCGCCGCTCCCGGTCAGCTAAACCATTTGCACTCGTATCGCGCTTGCCATTTTTGCCGCGCTTGCCCTTACCGCACCTCCTGCATTTAATTTCCTGGAAAACAAGCATCCGGACAGCCCCCTATGCTAAGGTACGAGCGCTCCTTTTTAAATTTGTAAAAGCAGACCGCATGCGGCACATTTTGCTACGCTATGAGGCCCTCTCACCTGGGTACCAACACCCGCCAGCCGGTCACTCCTCGCGCCCACTGTAACTTGTTGCGGCTCCGATGGCCCGCCTGGCACCCATGGAGAGAGGACAAAGAGGGCCTCCCCCTTGCGTCCTCAGCTTTTATATTTTCCTGGGAGGGGGTCGCCCGCGCACCTCAGTGACGCACCTAAGGGGACCTCTCGCATTTCCGGCGACGCCCCCTCCCACCCTCTTGACCGGAAGATATCCAGGCTCACGAACGAGACGCCACTAACGGCCCCCCACCCCTAGGCGTGGGGGGTGCCTGCCAATGCCCCAACGGGTTATAATCCAACAAGATTACTTTTGTGACTTCAGCCGTTCAGCCTTATCATTTACATGATTAGATGTATAATGTAGCCACAGCAAATACGTCTAGAGAACATTTCATAAGCAAAATGTGAGTTAGGCATATAATTTATTCTATTTTCAGGAAAAACTTGTTCATGAGACATACAGCAAACAAACCTTTTTCTGACTGACCTGTTTATGGCGAACAGATCTCGTTTACTTTGTGCTGTTCCTGAGGTGGCTGCCAAGAATGTTCTCATCCTCAAATTATTAGTGGCCAGTTTGGAGCACCCGGTTCTTTTCAGCTTTCTACCATGCTTTTACTATCAAGCAGCTCACATCACCATCTGTTTCATTACAATTCATCATGGTAATTTCGATATTAGTCGCGTGTTTCTTCTAATCTATTAAGTTATTCTTTGTTAGAAAATTATCAGATTCACATCCTTGTTACTGTTATATTAATAGTGCTATGTATTCTCAGTTTCACGTATCTTTTAAGAATTGTAGTTCATAACCTATATTGAGTCCCTTCTCCACTGCCTATAACTGATCAATCAAAAATTATTTGCACTGGATGATAACGATGTAGCCAAGATGAAATTTGGATAGCAGAATCATTTTGGCTTAATCTAATTTTATTTACATTTTCATTTTTAGAGCCAAATAGGATGCCGTTTGCAGCAATGAAGCGCTTTCTAAAAAAAAGTTGCTTTGGAAGTAGAATTTTACAACTATTTCCAAATATCGCAGCAGCACAATAAATATCCACAAGGCACATTGAGCCATGCTGCCGAGATGTGATTAGAATAACGGTTTAATTTAAAAACTAAACAACACACATTAGGTCGAACTGATTTAGATATTCGCATGCTTAAGTCAAACGTGCACGTTCAAAAGGCATAGATGTTGACTGCAAGGAAAAAAGGTGATCTTGCAGTCGGAATCCCATTAACTAATGAGTAATATTAGTAGATGGGTGGGGAATGGGTGTTTAAAGGCATGGTTAAACACCTACAGACATATGACTTTGAGGATAATTATCAACCCCTTTCCAAGCCCAATCCATTTTGAAAATGCTTAGCACTAGCTTCCTGCCATCCACCATTTTCTTTCTTTTAACTTTGTTATCGTGAATATTCTATGGGGCATATTCTCAAGGACTTTTCGCCGAGTTATCGGCACTTTAGCGCAGCAAAAGTGGCGAAAGAATTATCGCCCCATTCCCAAGCTGGTGCAAACTGACCACATCGCCAGTTTTCCAGCGATAGCTGCCGCAAAAAACATCGCCACGGATGAGAGAGACAACTAACGCTAATGATATGCAGAGTAGGCGTTCCCGTGCCAAAACACACGAAAACACCACTTCGCGACATTCACAACGACCAGCCAGATCTGCGATGCGATCCAAAAACAGGCGATAAGGCGCGTTAGCAGCAGGATTTAACACCTGCCTTTTTACTGGTGTTAAGCAGGACGACAAACTGCAGTAGAACGGGAGCCCAGCCCAGAGCCACATCTGAAGACCAACAGATGCCATGGAGACAATGATCGTGCAGCCTGGAGACCCAAGAGGGCCACAACACCCACCGCAACCACCCCCAGGCCCCCCCCCCCACTGACTACTACTGAGGCAGCACAGAACAGGACAGCGGACGTTCCTAAAACCCACCAGCCTCAGAGACTCAACACCAGAGGAAGTCATTGCCCACTACAGGCACAAAAGGACAACCATCCTCCGCATCCTGACCCACATTGCCCAAAGACTGACGGTACCAACAGGGCGGACAACCACCATCCATCCGCAGACGAAGCTGCTAGCTGTGTTGCACCTGTTGGCCTCTGGTACCTCCCAAACAACAACTGCCAGAGTAGGAGGAGTCTCACGGCCAGCCCTATCATACGTCCTCACACATGTCATGGATGCATGTCCACAATAGCAACGGCGGGCCCCTGTCACCGCACCACACGACAGTTCCAATTCGTAGTGTTCCTGCGCAACCAACTCCAACGCCAGCCGTTGCCAGACGCCACTGTGCCCCAGATCCAAAACTGTAGTAACTGAAATGGGGGTGCGCCCGGTCATGAAGTCCAGTAGTCAACAGTAGTGTAAAAACAGTCCTTTATTACAAATACAACAATAAACAATACGAAAAGCACAGCCAACGCCCAACGGGGAACTTCATCAGGGCAACGTGTGGATTCAAGTAACTGCATATGCTGCGGAACTCCCCAATACCATTCCATACTCCGGAAGTCAGTATCCAGAAACCTGTTGGACAAATGGTGACAATGGTCAAGCGTCCGTATAGTCACAAACCTAATCTGGTACAGTGTATAGCACTTGGACAAACCGGAATGCTCACAGGAAAAACAAATCCTGCACAAAAAGACCGTAACAGAAGTACGTGTGGTCGTAACCTTCGTAGGAAAGAAAAGGAAGGTTACGGTCACACTAACTTCTGTTTCGGTCTCATGATGCAGGATTACTCATACCTATAAGCATCACGGTTTGTATCAGCTTCATACCCCTGCACCTTCACTCCCCCCATCCAGCCACGAGGGCAATGCCACCAACTCTGTGCACCTCAATTCACCGTCCCGTGGCGGTAGGCCCGTGCCGGCCTAAGTGCCTCGGATGCCACCAACTCTGTGCACCTCAAGTCACCGGCCCGTGGCGGTAGGCCTGTGCCGGCCTAAGTGCCTCGGATGCCACCAACTCTGTGCACCTCAAGTCACCGTCCCGTGGCGGTAGGCCCGTGCTGGCCTAAGTGCCTCGGATGCCACCAACTCTGTGCACCTCAAGTCATGGGCCCTTTATGATTGGGTCCCGTCATGCGGACGCCATCATGTCACCTCCGGCAGTGGGGAATGTGATGTGGTAGGGCCCTAGGCCCTCATGCATGAATAATGACCACACGGACACACTCAGCAAGATAGTGGAAATGGCCTCGGGCACATGCGCCCGGCCCCTTTTATTGGCAGGGTCACATGTCCTGTGACGCATGTGCTGGATGGGTGTGGTGTGGGTGTGAACCAGCCCTCAGGGAGTGGCTGTGGCATGCTGACAACTAGACCTGTGATCAGCAGATCACTACAGGGAAGGCCTGGGACATGTAGCGTTGTCTTCCCCCCGGTAAGCGTGAGCGGAGTGGGCTGGCCTGGCATATGCCAGTCTAGCGTAGGTGTGTGAATGATGACCCCGGCGCTCTGGGCGTGGTTCCATTCTGGGCTGGACAAGAATGTAACTAATGCGTGTGTCTCTGATGTGGTGTCGGCGCAACCCGGTCCGCAATCAGTAATGTTGCACCCTGTGACTCAAGTCCCACAACATGTGCAACATGGACGTAAGGGGGAATCACTGACCCTACATTCATCCATACTTCCATACTTGAATGATCATAGACATGACACATCCATGTGAATTTGATTGTTTAATGCACATTCAGTGGAGTGTTGTGGCTGGAGCAGTACAGGGCCATGCAAACCCCACTTTACATTGTTGGCCCGTGTCCCTCAGGGAATGACAAGTACATCGGAAGAGGAAGAGTTCAGTCCGCAGTCTGATAGCTGTGTCATTGATGACCAAACAGAATATGGCAGTCCATGTCGAGGTCCAAGGTGAGTGTCGCAGAGTGCATCGGGGGACAGTGGAAGGTGATGATGCAGAGGTCAGAACCAAGCAGAAACAGGCCATATGGCGGAGAAGAATGCTATTGTTTCCTTACTACCAGTAAGGCAGATTCATCCGCATTTCGTCCTCTGATGTCTCATGTGCCTCACATGTGGGTGGTGGTGTTTTCTCTGCAGCACTGTGTGGCACTGACACATCAGGTGCCGGAGGTGGATTGGCTGCCGCACTGTGTGGCAGTGACACATCAGGTGCCGGAGGTGGATTGTCTGCCGCACTGTGAGGCACTGTCACATCAGGGGGTGGAGATGTGGATGTCGAAGCAGCAGCAGCATTCATCTGCACCAGGCCTTGTGGCAGCAATGCTATGACAAGGATCTACAGGGCATGGTAGATCCCAGCTACATCACACTGGTGTGCAGCCGTGGCAGCCATTCTTTCCTCCTGCATCCGCTCCCTGTTCTCCATGATCCTCCGCATGTGTCCCAACTCCTGGCTGACATCGCTGGAGCCAATCTGACTAGACAGTTGTCCTTGTCTCAGAGTCAGGACTCAAGCGATGTCAGCCATGGATCATTGGAGAGCATGGAGCGGACTGTGGGTGTCCGTTAGGGACTGTAAGTGGTCGCTGATGGGACTTAGATGCCCACGTATGGCATCTAGTTTGGCTGCCATGAGGTCGAACCCCACCCGCACCTGATCAGCCATCTTCTCCTGGCACCCTAACACATGGCGTTGGAAGGCCATGTGTTGTTCATGGGGGTCCTGGGAGACAGCCGTGGTGGTGGGTGCTTCCTGCTGTGTGGTCTGTGCAGGGGGTGGGGTTTCCTTGATGCAGCTGGGCTGCCCTGCTCCTGGAGGTGGGGTGCTGAAGCTGTCCATGAGCCGTTGGAGGGTGTTGGGGGTGTTGATGGAGGGGAGGTCCTCTTCATCATCAGTGAAGAGGTGTACCGTCTGCTCGGTAGGAGGTGTTGATTCACCCTCTGCAATATAAAGGGGAGATGCAGTTTAACATTGTTTTCACATGTATGTTGACGCATTGTACAGGTTTACATACAAACTGCATGACAATGTACATTGTGACTGTTTGGGAGGAGCTGCCTATTTGATGCGGGACAGTGGACATTTAGACAACATCACGGATGTGTGTTTGTACTTGTGCATGGGTTTGTTGTGAGATTAGTGATGTGTGGGGAGGGCCCCCTCTGGGCACATAGTCGACGGGGGCCTACTTGCAGTTTCTCGGTGTGCTGCAGTGTGCCAAGGGGATCAGGGACATGCTCCAGAGTAATCGTGGGTGTGCACTGTGCTATGCTCAATTGTGCATGTGTGCTATTGTGCACATCTCCCCTGTCCCCCCAGTCCCTGGTCGTTACTCACCCTGTTGCTGTTGTGTCGGCTCCTGTCGAGCAGTGTCCGGTCCCCCAACTCCTACCACCGTCTCCACACTGATGACTGTGGAGACCATTTCCTCCATCTCGGCCAGCTCCTCCTGTGGCGCTGGACTCCCACCTCCAGTCTACATTGCTGCCTTCTGGTTGTTGGCGAGTTTCTGCTTGGTTTTGCGCTTCACATCATTCCAGCGCCTCTTGACCTCTTCCATTGTCCTCCTCAGCACTCCGATCGCATTCACCTTGTCCACGATGGACTGCCATATTCCATTTTTTGTCGCCAATGACACATTGGAGGTGACAAACAGTTGTTGATGGTATTTCATCACCTCCGTTATCAGGATCCTGTTTTCCTGCGGACTGAACCGCGTCTTCCTCTTCTTCCTGTCCTTGCCCTTCCCTGACCCCGAGGTCCCAGCTTGGTCCTCCGGGGGGCTTGTGGGGTTCTGCTCGTCCTCTGTTCCTGCTCTGGCTACCTCCATTGTGCTTCGCAGTTGTTTTGTTTTTGTTTGTGTTTTTTCTCTGCTTTTGTAGTGATTTTTCCCGCCTGACGTGGGAATTGCAAGCCTGGCGCTTCTTGTCGCCGATTTTTCTATCGCGATTGGGCCCATCTCAACTTTTTTCACGTTCGGGTTTCCTTTTTTATCGCCGTCGCGGTAGTTGTATCGCGGACATTTGACGCGTTATCTGGAGACTATCGCCTGTTACCGCTTTGTTGAGAATACGACGTTGACACAGAGTTATTTTCCCGCGATAGACGGCAATATGAAAACGTGCGATAGCCTTTTTTGGCGATGATTATCGCACGTTCTTGAGAATATCTCCCTATTTTGTTTCAATGTAATGTATGTTATGTTAATTTTTAACTTCTTGTATATATTGTGGCCCTCTTGTTGATGCTGCGTTGTCTGTGAATCAGGTGTATTAAGCCACTGAAATACAATATAAAATTAATTGGTCCTCAACTTTCAGATAATAGTTGGGTCCTATGTACCCGCTAACGTGCACGCTTGGGTGCCTGCTCAGCCCGTGCCTTTGTGCTGCACACAGGGAGCCTGGAAGCGCGCACACAGAAGAAATGGAAAAGGACACTGCTATCATTAACCAAGCGACGGACGTTAACCTCCCCCCAACCGAATGCTATACCCGTATACTATTCTCATTAGCATCGCTAAAGAGTTAACGAACTGCTAACGTGCTGCCTGTTTTGTGACACGTTTCTGCTGTTGCTTTTTTTTTTAAAGCTTATTTTTATTAGCATTTTCCACGGAAAATATATAAAACAGCAAACTGAAATGAACATTTCAGCAGTATCAGATACAAATACATATTTAATACCACATTGCCTATGAGATGTCGCAAGCAGTCCTCATAGGGTGGGGGTCTTTCACCCTCAGTTCAACACCAACCACCACACTGTACAATTTTCAGCAGGGCCAGCCCGGACTTCCATGCCCAACTCACGCCCAGCCTGCCCATCCCCTCCCCGCAGGGGCAAACACCTCGCCCAGTGTCCACACTCACCCATATCTAATGAGTCTCCTGTGTCAATGCAGAGGAGGCCGTGGGGGTCCATCATTCATCACATCCACCTCACCCAAGTGCTCCACCATCTCTCCCCCAAAGGTCCATGTACCATTCCACATTCTCGTCTTTCTGCACTCGTCTCAGCCTACATCCCTCTGTCGCATACTACTCGCACAAGTCCGACAACCATTTATGCCACGGAGGGGGTGTGGGATTTATTCAGTTTATCGCTATGCATCTCTGGGCCAACACCAGCCCCAGCAGCACAAATCTAGATCCCATTTTCCTCCCTGTTTTCAAGAGCAGCAAAAGCCCAAGCAGGCAATGATGCGCCGTCTTGTCCAGCTTGTTGCTTTTGACCTTCCTGATTGTCTGGACCACTCCAACGCAGTAAGCCTCCAACCGCTGACAGCTCCATGTCATATGGAGAAAATGGGCAGGGAAAACATTACATCTAGGACAGGTATCTGCCGATCTAGGAAAATCTTATGCAACCGCTGCGGTGTGAGATGCGCCAGGTGCAGGTAATAAAACTGCATGAGTTTATAACAGGAAATTCCAGTGGTCTCTTCATCTGGGCATGGGCACGCTTCCATTTGGCATCTGTGAGTGGGTCTTCTAGGTATGCTGACCAGCCAGTGCAAGCAGGCCCCGTATCTATGTAACCATCAGCCTTCAGTGCTATGTATAATTGGAAAATGAGACCCCTGTTCACCCCCTGATCCAGTATGGCACTAAGCATGTGGGATTCCTTCGGCTTCTCTGGAAAGACCAACCAGCTCCTTCGCGACGGTGGAAGAGCTTGGCATATTTCAGAAACTGTCCCAGGGCTACCTGGAACAGCTTGGTTGCTTCTGCCATGGTAATAAAGGCACCATTCAAATAAAAAGCACCCACCAGCCACTGAGTCATTTCCATCAGTGACTGTACTTGTTGGAAAGGCTTCAACCACTAAAGAGGGAGAAGCTGAGCATACGGTGCACTACACAAGACTCGCATCACTGCCTGTTCCCAGACCATCGCCACCTGTCTCACAATGAGGGGGGAGTCTGCCGGCACTCCAGTGCCGCACATCAGTAGCCTGGGGAGATCGCTGTAATCTACTAAGCCAGCCAACAGGCATTTTTCTCTATTGGAGCCCTCAGCACACCACAATGCCGCTTACTGCAGTAGTCCAGTCATATAATAGAGCTGCAGGTCCAGAAGCCCCAGTCCACCCTCTTCAGGGTCCGATTTCAGGACACCAACTTTGACTCAGCTCCTCTTGCCCACCCTCACAAAGTTCACCAGAAGACTATTGAGTTCCAGAAATGTAGCCCTCGTTAATCTGCTGAAAGAATTCTGCATCGTGTAAAGACAGCGGGGAAAAAGCACCATTTTGCTCAGGGCCAACAACTGGCCTCTATACTTTGTCAGTAATTTGTGCCCACCCTCACAAAGTTCACCAGAAGACTATTGAGTTCCAGAAATGTAGCCCTCATTAATCTGCTGAAAGAATTCTGCATCGTGTAAAGACAGCGGGGAAAAAGCACCATTTTGCTCAGGGCCAACAACTGGCCTCTATACTTTGTCAGTAATTTGTGTGTCTCCCTATCCATCAAGAGAGTTTCTTACAGCATCGCTATATGCACTCCCATCCTTTTCAAATCGACATTTACTCTGTAGGCATATTAACCCCTTCGCTGCTAGGCATTTTCCCCCCCTGTGCTAAGCCTTTTTTATGCTAATTGGGGTAGTGCGCGCTTAAGCCCCTGTAACTTTTTGACCACATAAGGTATCCACGCCAAATTTGCGTCCTTTTCTTCCAACATCATGGGGATTTTAAAGGTACCCAGGGTTCGTGGATTCCCCGGGAGGGGTCCCAGAAATTAGCCAAAATACAGCTACATTTTGTTTTTTTGGGGCAAAATGGGAAAAACGGGCTGCAAATGAAAGCGTCTGGGTTTTATCCTGCAAATGTTATCAAAAAAGGGTTTGTGGGATGAAATAACCATTTTCCCAGCTTTTAGAGAATGACAGACTTTTGTCAGAAAACCAACATTTTTTACACAGTTTTGGCATTTTTCTGGGACATAGCCTATTTTTGCTATTTTTTGTGCTTTCAACCTCCTTTCAGTTAATGGTAGAAATGGGTGTGAAAGCAATAATGGATCCTGGAAAGCTATACATTTTAGAAAAGTAGACACAATTCTGAATTCAGCAAGGGGTCATTTGTGTAGATCCATCAAGGTTTCTTTATAGAAACTAACAGTTAAATATAGGAAAAATTGAAAATTAGTTGAAAAAAACAGCCTTTTTTGTCAACGTTTTCACCTGTAACTTCTTGTAATTATGACAGCTCTTTGAAAGCAATATACGTTACATCCGCTGGACCTTCCTGGTTGTGGGGATATATAGGACTTGTAGGTTTCACCAAGAACCAGACGAACCCAGAGTCAAAAACTGAGTAGCAATTTGCATTGGCTTTTTATTATGTACCGGGTATATAGCAATTATTGTGGAAAAATGTATACATGGAAAAATCGGTATGAAAGACACCTATGTATTTCTGAAATGGGAAAAAATTATAGAGTTTAGAAACAGTACATATTTGCACATTTTCGAAATTGGGAATACTCATACTAGCATGAGAATTATTGGTCATCTTTCAAAATGACTTCTTTTACACAATGTCTTTCATTTGGAAGGCGGAAATGCATCAAAAATCAATAGGTAATAACAGTTGCTTTACAAATCTGAATTTCCCTAAGTCTCCCGATAAAAATGGTACCTCACTTGTGTGGGTAGGCATAGTGCCCACGACAGGAAATGGCTCAAAACCCAACGTGAACACACCACATTTTCACAATGAAAATGTACCCTTTTTTTGCGAAGTGTCTAGCTGTAGTTTTTGAACACTAGCTCTGCCGGCACCTAGGGAAACCTAGAAAACCTATACATTTTTGAAAACTAGACACCCAGGGGAATCCAGGATGGGGTGACTTGACTGCCTCCCACCAGGTTCTGTTACCCAGAATCCCTCGCAAACCTAAAAAATTGTCAAAAAAAACACATTTTCCCCAAATTTCCGTGGTGGAAAGTTCTGGAATCTGCGTGGATCCACAAATTTCCACCCACCCCGCGTTCCCCAAAGTCTTACGAGAAAAATGGTACCTCCCTTGTGTGGGTCGGCCTAGTGCCTGCGACAGAAAATGGCCCAAAACGCAACGTGGTCACACCTCAATTTTGCAGTGAAAAATGACCCTTTTTGGGCAAAGTGCCGAGCTGTAGTTTTTGAACCCTAGCTCTGCCGGCACCTAGGGAAAACTAGCAAACCTATAAATTTTTAAAAACTAGACACCCAGGGGAATCCAGGATGGGGTGACTTGACTGCCTCCCACCAGGTTCTGTTACCCAGAATCCCTTGAAACCTAAAAAATTGTCAAAAAAAACACATTTTCCCCACATTTCTGTTGTGGAAAGTTGTGGAATCTGCGTGGATCCACAATTTTCCACCTTCCCTGAGTTCCCCAAAGTCTTACGAGAAAAATGGTACCTCACTTGTGTGTGTCGGCCTAGTGCCTGCGACAGGGAACGGCGCAAAACGCAACGTGGGCACACCTCAATTTCGCAGTGAAAAATGACCCTTTTTTGGCAAAGTGCCTAGCTGTAGTTTTTTAACCCTAGCTCTGCCGGCACCTAGGGAAACCTAGCAAACCTATACATTTTTGAAAACTAGACACCCAGGGGAATCCAGAATGGGGTGACTTGACTGCCTCCCACCAGGTTCTGTTACCCAGAATCCCTTGCAAACCTAAAAAATTGTCCAAAAAAAACAGATTTTCCCCACATTTCTGTGGTGGAAAGTTCTGGAATCTGTGTGCATCCACAAATTTCCACCCACCCCGCGTTTCCCAAAGTCTTCCAAGAAAAATGGTACCTCACTTGTGTGGGTCGGCCTAGTGCCCGCGACAGGAAACGGCGCAAAACGCAACGTGGACACACCTCAATTTCGCAGTGAAAAATGACCCATTTTTGGCAAAGTGCCTAGCTGTCGTTTTTGAACCATAGGTCTGCTGGCACCTAGGAAAATCTACCAAACCTATACATTTTTGAAAACTAGACACCAAGGGGAATCCAGGATGGGGTGACTTGGCTGCCTCCCACCAGGTTCTGTTACCCAGAATCCCTTGCAAACCTAAACAATTGTAAAAAAAACCACATTTTCCCCATATTTCTGTGGTGGAAAGTTCTGGAATCTGCGTGGATCCACAATTTTCCACTCAACCCGTGTTCCCCAATGTCTTACGAGAAAAATGGTACCTCACTTGTGTGGGTCGGCCTAGTGCATGCGACAGGAAACGGCGCAAAACGCAATGTGGTCACACCTCAATTTTGCTGTGAAAAATGACCCTTTGTTGGCAAAGTGCCTAGCTGTAGTTTTTGAACCCTAGCTCTGCCGGCACCTAGGGAAACCTAGCAAACCTATACATTTTTGAAAACTAGACACCCAGGGAAATACAGAATGGAGTGACTTGACTGCCTCCCACCAGGTTCTGTTACCCAGAATCCCTTGCAAACCTAAAAAATTGTCCAAAAAAAACAGATTTTCCCCACATTTCTGTGGTGGAAAGTTCTGGAATCTGCGTGGATCCACACATTTCCACCCACCCCGCGTTTCCCAAAGTCTTCCGAGAAAAATGGTACCTCACTTGTGTGGGTCGGCCTAGTGCCCGCGACAGGAAACGGCGCAAAACGCAACGTGGACACACTTCAATTTCGCAGTGAAAAATGACCCATTTTTGGCAAAGTGCCTAGCTGTCGTTTTTGAACCATAGGTCTGCTGGCACCTAGGAAAACCTAGTAAACCTATACATTTTTGAAAACTAGACGCCCTGGGGAATCCAGGATGGGGTGACTTGGCTGCTTCCCACCAGGTTCTGTTACCCAGAATCCCTTGCAAACCTAAAAAATTGTAAAACAAAACACATTTTCCCCACTTTTCTGTGGTGGAAAGTTCTAGAATCTGCGTGGATCCACAAATTTCCACCCACCCCACGTTCCCCAAAGTCTTCCGAGAAAATGGTACCTCACTTGTGTGGGTCGGCCTAGTGCCCGCGACAGGAAATGGCGCAAAACTCAACGTGGTCACACCTCAATTTCGCAGTGAAAAATGACCCTTTTTTGGCAAAGTGCCTAGCTGTAGTTTTTTAACCCTAGCTCTGCCGGCACCAAGGGAAACCTAGCAAACCTATACATGTTTGAAAACTAGACACCCAGGGGAATCCAGGATGGGGTGACTTGACTGCCTCCCACCAGGTTCTGTTACCCAGAATCCCTTGCAAACCTAAAAAATTATCCAAAAAAACACATTTTCCCCACATTTTTGTGGTGGAAAGTTCTGGAATCTACGTGGATCCACAAATTTCCACCCACCCCGTGTTCCCCAAAGTCTTCTGAGAAAAATGGTACCTCACTTGTGTGGGTCGGCCTTGTGCCCGCGACAGGAAACGGCGCAAAACGCAACGTGGTCACACCTCAATTTCGCAGTGAAAAATGACCCTTTTTTGGCAAAGTGCCTAGCTGTAGTTTGCGAACCCTAGCTCTGCCGGCACCTAGGGAAACCTAGCAAACCTATACGTTTTGAGGCAACATCAACATTGCCTATCAAAAAATGTTTTGGGCCCTTGCCTGTTGCGGTTACTTGGGCCTCCCACACAAGTGAGGCACCATTTTTATCGGGAGACCTGGGGGAACGCTGGGTGGTAGGAAATTTGTGTGAGCCCGGTGATGCCACACTTTCCCACACAAAAATGTCTGAAAAAAGTGATTTTTTCAGCTAAAATTGAGGTTTGCAAGGGATTCTGGGTAAGGAAACGTTGGGGGATCCACGCAAGCCATACCTCCTTGGAAGCCCCCGGGTGTCTAGATTTCAGAAATGTGTGGATTTGGTAGGTTTCCCTAGATGGCCGCCGAGCACGGGGCCAAAAACCCAGGTGACCCCCCTTGCAAAACCAGGTGGTTTTGAGATTGGCAATTTTGATGTCGCCTCACTACGTTTTGGGCCCTTGCCTGTCGCGGGTACTTGGGCCTCCCACACAAGTGAGGCACCATTTTTAGCAGGAGACCTCGGGGAACGCTGGGTGGTAGGAAATTTGTGTGAGCCCGGTGATGCCACACTTTCCCACACAAAAATGTCTGAAAAAAGTGATTTTTTCAGCTAAAATTGAGGTTTGCAAGGGATTCTGGGTAAGGAAACGTTGGGGGATCCACGCAAGCCATACCTCCTTGGAAGCCCCGGGTGTCTAGTTTTCAGAAATGTGTGGGTTTGGTAGGTTTCCTAGATGGCCGCCAAGCACGGGGCCAAAACCCAGGTGACCCCCTTGCAAAACCAGGTGGTTTTGAGATAGGCAATTTTGATGTCGCCTCACTATGTTTTGGGCCCTTGCCTGTCGCGGGTACTTGGGCCTCCCACACAAGTGAGGCACCATTTTTATCGGGAGACCTGGGGGAACGCTGGGTGGTAGGAAATTTGTGTGAGCCCGGTGATGCCACACTTTCCCACACAAAAATGTCTGAAACAAATGATTTTTTCAGCTAAAATTGAGGTTTGCAGAGGATTCTGGGTAAAGAAACGTTGGGGGATCCACGCAAGCCATACCTCCCTGGAAGCCCCCGGGTGTCTACTTTGCAGAAATGTGTGGGTTTGGTAGGTTTCCCTAGATGGCCGCCGAGCACGGGACCAAAAACCCAGGTGACCCCCTTGCAAAACCAAATCGTTTTGACATAATTATGTGTTTATTTCTGCAGCGTGAGAATTTTAAGCACAAAATTGCAAGGAAAATGTGACAGACATTTTTAAGTTTGCAGGACATTGTGGATAAAATAACTTGTTGGAATTCACAAGAGAGACATCACCATGTACTCCCATGGGTTAACGATAATATCTACAGATGGTAGGTTATTCTTAGATGGAATGTACACCTTGGCAGAGAGACTAAAAAGACAAAGATTCCTGCACAGCCATCTATTCCTCAAACACACACACATACTGGTTGGATTTGGCACGAGGGCGAGTGATGGTTCAGTATATAAAATTTTATTAACAAGAGATTTCACAAAAATGAAATGCACTGTCAATAATTAAATGCACAAAAAACTGAACCAGTGACTCGCAGCTCGTGAGCTGTAAAGCCACGGCAAGGCACCAACCATTTTACAGGCCATTCACACACCTTTCATACGTGATACACACAAGACCATTCACACCACCAGGCACAAAACCAACACATCACAACATTCGCAAAAAGTGACAAGGTACACCCTGCTTCAGAAAGACAAAAAAGACAAATATTACTGCACAGCCATCTAATCCTCAAGCACACACACATACTGGTTGGATTTGGCACGAGGGTGAGTGATGGTTCAGTATATACAATTGTATCAGCAAGTGATTTCTCAAAAATGAAATGCACTGTTAATAATTGAAAGGACGAGAAACTGAACCATTGACTCACAGATCGTGAGCTGTAAAGCCACGACAAGGCACCAACCTCTTTACAGGCCATTCATACACCTTTCATACGTGTGACACATACAAAACATTCACACCGACAGCCGCGGGCCCATCACATTACAACACTCACACCAGCAGACAGCGCCATTCAAGGGCCCATCACTTTCACACGCCCACATTCCTGACACAGCAACTACACAAACTGATGGATTGCGTGGAGTGGCGCTCAGCTAGCAGTGTGTGTAGTGACCAGCAGCAAGTCACTACTCACACACCGCCAGCCGAGCGCCAGTCCATGCACACCGCCAGCCAAGCACCAGTCCACGCACAACACCAGCCAATCGCCAATCCACGCACACCGCCAGCCAAGCGCCAATCCACGCACACCGCCAGCCAAGCACCAGTCAACGCACACCGCCAGCCAAGCATCAGTCAACGCACACCGCCAGCCAAGCACCAATCCACGCACACCGCCAGCCAAGCGCCAGTCCATGCACACCGCCAGCCAAGCGCCAGTCCACGCACACCGCCAGCCAACCGCCAGTCCACGCACACCGCTAGCCAAGCGCCAGTCCACGAACACCGCCAGCCAAGCTCCAGTGCACGCACAACACCAGCCAAGCGCCAATCCACGCACACCGCCAGCCAAGCACCAGTCAACGCACACCGCCAGCCAAGCGCCAGTCCACGCACACCGCCAGCCAAGCGCCAGTCCACGCACACCGCCATCACATTTAGGATTTTTTATACAAAAAAATACAAACAAATTGCAAATAGATACAAATCTACTAACACAAAATCTGAAACTAAATACATTGCACTAATGCCAACCTTGAAACAGAATACACATTTTTAAACAATACAGACCAGGCAGTTCACTTTACCACTCATGGATGCTCCCAAAAATTCTTTTGTGTGTGGTACGCTCTAAAACAAGCAGGCATACACAGCCCAGGGTTAGAAGGACACCCGGGGCAGAAAAGACGAGTCTCCTTCCGCAAACCTCTTCGCCAACAGACTCTACATCTCCTAGTGGGAAAGTCTTTTGAAGATGTGGGAGGAATGTAATCAGGAAAGTGGCGATCTTTCAATCGAGCCACATCCTCCACCACTCCAAATCTAGCAACACTTGCCTGTTCCACAAGAACAAGGCTAGCTATCACAGAGTGCTGAAACTGAAGAAATGTCAACTTTGATGCAGGAGAACACTCCTTGAACACAATAAAAGCATTGAAAGTTGCTAAGTTGAAGAAATGGATGGCCAACTTCTTATACCAAACATAAGCCTTCCGAATAGCAGTGTAAGGTTCCAACCTCTGATCTACTCTGTCAACACCACCCATGTGCTTATTGTAGTCTAGAATGCACACAGGTTTGCGCACTTCAGCAACCTGACCCCAAACAGGCACAGGTGAAGTACTCTCATCATGGATGGTAGTCAGCATGTACACATCCCTCCTGTCCACAAATTTCACAGCTAGTAGTTCATCACTACGCAAGGAACTGCACTGACCCCTCTGAAGTTTTTTGCAAACAAGCTCTTTCGGATAACCTTTGCGGTTAGAGCGGATTGTGCCACATGCAAAAGTGTCCACTTTAAACAATTCCTTAAATAATTGCACAGCAGTGTAGAAGTTATCAAGGTACAAATGGTGGCCTCTGTTAAACAGTCTTCTAGCAAGATCCCACACAATTTTCTCTGAAACTCCAAAAGTGGACGGACAACCTGGGGGGTCAATAGTGGAATCTCTACCAGTGTACACACGAAAATTAAAAACATATCCTGTCCTACTCTCAGCCAACATATACAGCTTAATTCCATAGTGTGCCCTCTTGCTAGGGATGTACTGCCTAAAAACCAAACGACCCTTGAACAAGACCAAAGACTCATCAATAGATTTTTCTTTCCCTGGAGTATAGATCTCTGAAAATCGATCTACAAAGTGATCAAGAACAGGCCGAATCTTAAAAAGATGGTCACAGTCAGGGTGAATACGTGGCAACACCAAAGAATTATCAACAAAATGCAGCATATGTAGCAAAAGTAAATACCGATCACGAGTCATAACTGCAGGAAATATGGCTGTTGCCATCAAGGGGCTTGTAGACCAATATGAAGCCAGGTTCGGCTTCCTTATCAAACCCATCAATAAAGTCAAACCCAAAAACTTCTTAATCTCTTCCAGATTTGTGGGAGTCCACCGGGTAGCTCTAGAGTAGGGCCTAAGTTTGTCACTGTTGTCCCTCAAAAACTGTTCAGCATACAAATTAGTCTGCTCAACAATCTCACCCAAAAATACATCATCCATAAACAACTGAAAAAACCGTATAGGCAAATAATGTTCAAAATCCACTCTACACCCTGCATCACCGCTAAAGGCAGGCAACACCGGCTGCACCATGTTTGGATCAACCCAGAGTCCAGCACTTCCAGTAGGAAGCATAGCAGCCTCTTGCTGCAATCCAGATGCCTCTTGCACCATCGGCACAGCAGTATCCTCCTCTAAAACAGGCACTTCATCCGCACTGAGAGTAGCTTCATCCACACCGAGAGTAGCTTCATCCGCACTGAGAGTACCTTTATCATCCGATGATTCCATGTGGAGAGAAAACTCACTGCCAGAATCATCCCCTCCCTCCTCTCCCTCAGACGCACTGTCAGTCTCATAATCCGGCTCAGAGGAAGATTCAAGAAGCATACCAACCACTTGCTGTGCAGTCATTCTACGGCTAGCCTTAATGATTACTAATAAAGGTAAGTTGTCAAACAAGTCAACAACAACAAACACTTTGTAAAATAAGTAATAAACAAAATGCACCTTTATCAGAAATACCTATACACTCCAAAACGATACCACTCACTTGCCAGAAGCAGCTAAACTCACCACCACCTACTCTGCACAGACACAGTATGGATCAACAATATCCCACTAAAAAAGAAAGAGAAAAGAAAATTACACATAAGACAATGCAAAACACATCGCAAAGATTTTCATGCTCAAAACACTAACTGAATATGCTGCCATTATGACACCACTTACAAAAAAATTCATTCATACATTACAATATTACTCATTTGGAGTAAATACAACAAAAATGTTTTTCTTACCAACAAAATGCAACTACGCAAAACTGCAGAACAACCACTGTCGAAACCGCAAACAGGAATCAAAAGCTTTACACTAGATTAAAAAGGATAAAAAAACATTACAATCACATATGCAAATAATGCACCAGTCCACACACAGTCCACCAGCCAAGCTAAGGGGTAGGTGGGCCTAAGAGTATAAATTAAATATTCACCCCCGTAAAAGGGGAGCAACCCTTGATCTTGAGGCCACTCCCCAAAACAAAAATAAAAAAACCTCTGGTGTCTAGTGGCTTCTGCCCCCCTTGGGGGCAGATGGGCCTAAAAACATACTGCTACCCTGCCACCCAAAGAGGGCAGAAATGGCCACAATCATCCTCCCATAAAGGGGAGCGACCCATGTCCAAGGGGCCGCTCCCCAACATAAAAAAAACCCTGGTGGCCTAGTGGCCCTACAAAAAAAACAAAAAAAACATGGGATCTGCCCCTCAGGGTGATACCAAAGGGGATGATGGACGGAGCGCTTGAGCAAATCTAACACTCACCCCCAGTCAACTGATCTGGGTTTAATCCATCATCATTCTTTAGCTCACTCCACCAGCCCAGTTCAGACATGGCCATATGCAAATCAGTCTGACCCTGTGCGCTTTGATCGCCCTAAGTTGGCAGGGTATGCCCAGACGTGGGTCCTTTGCTCACTTTGCCACTGGACTCAAGCTAGCCTGGCTGATGACGGCTGATTAGCCAGAAACCAGTCCCAGGATGGTTGTTTCCGGGCCAGGGAAGACATGGCTTGGCAGTTCGGGCTCGACTGTTCCCATGAGGCACAGGGTCAGACTGATTTGCATATGGCCATGTCTGAACTGGGCTGGTGGAGTGAGCTAAAGCATGATGATGGATTAAACCCAGATCAGTTGACTGGGGGTGAGTGTACATTTATTCTATTGGCCCAGTGGGCTGATTTTATTTAAGAACATTTAAATCTGCCCCCAGGGGGCAGACAAAGCCAAAATGTATGCCCCCAAAAGGGGAGCGACCCTTGCCTAAGGGGCCACTCCCTAAACAAAACCTAACATCATGGGCATACTAAAATGGCCCCCAAAGGGAGTGACCCTTACCCAAGGGGCCACTCCCCACTACATTTATTCCATTGGCCCAGTGGGCCGATTTTATTTTAAAAAATTAATTCTGCCCCCCAGGGGGCAGACAAAGCCAAAATGTATGCCCCCAAAGGGGAGTGACCCTTGCCCAAGGGGCCACTCCCCACTACATTTACTCTATTGGCCCAGTGGGCCGAATACATTTTAAAAATTTAAATCTGCCCCTCCAGGGGGCAGACAAAGCCAAAATGTATGTCCCCAAAGGGAGCGACCCTTGCCTAAGGGGCCGCTCCCCCAAACAAAACCTAACATCATGGGCATACTAAAATGGCCCCCAAAGGGGAGTGACCCTTACCCAAGGGGCCACTCCCCACTACATTTATTCCATTGGCCCAGTGGGCCGATTTTATTTTTAAAAAATTAAATCTGCCCCCCCAGGGGGCAGACAAAGCCAAAATGTATGCCCCCAAAAGGGGAGTGACCCTTGCCCAAGGGGCCACACCCCACTACATTTACTCTATTGGCCCAGTGGGCCGAATACATTTTTAAAAATGTAAATCTGCCCCCCCAGGGGGGGCAGACAAGGCCAAAATGTATGCCCCCAACAGGGGAGCGACCCTTGCCTAAGGGGCCGCTCCCCCAAACAAAACCTAATATCATGGGCATACTAAAAGGCCCCCAAAGGGGAGTGACCCTTGCCCAAGGGGCCGATTTTTTTTATATAAAATAATATTCTGCCCCCCCAGGGGGCAGACAAAGCCTAGAGTGATCCCCCAAAGGGGAGCGACCCTTGCCTAAGGGGCCGCTCCCCAACCAACAAAACACTGGCAAATGTAAAAAAAAAGAAATCCCTGGCGCTAGTGGGCATTCCTGTTGCACGATCGCACGATCGTGCAGCAGGAATGCACAAAAGAGGCATCGAGGGAAAGGAAAACCCTTTCCTTTCCCCCGATGCCTCTTTAGTTTAAATTCCCCCCTCCCCAGCCCCAAAACTTACCTGTTTGTTCCCCGACGCACTGGAAGCAAATGGCTTCCTGCGCGTCGGGGAACAAAGGGAAACCTCCAATGACGTCAGTGCGCCTCGTGCGCTGACGTCATTGATGACGCGGAGGGGGGGGCGGGGGGAAGGTCTTCCCCTGCCTTCCCCGGTACAAACACTGGGATCGACCGCCCACGGGGGGAGCGCCAGCGCTTCCCCCGTGGGTGGGTGTCATGACGAGCTGGACTCGTCATGAGCACATGGCGACTGTGTGCCATGACGAGTCCAGCTCGTCATGAGCACACAAGGGGTTAAAGGTGTTCAGGCCCGCACATTGCAGGTAATCATGTGAATGTGTCCTGCCATCACTCCATGTGATCCACCAACTACCCATTAGTCTGAGCCAGACTCCCCATCGCCCCCAACTCAGGCCGCCACGGGCATCCCACTTCTCCAGGCCACCACTCAGAGGGGCATTGTTCATTGACATGATGCATAAACAAAAAGTGAACAACTTTGTAGCACCCCCCACCCAGGGTAAACACTTGCAGACTCAAACCATGTCTCCCCATCCATTTTTGAACCCCCTACCACTTTCTCCAACCGTTGTCATGCCATATACAGTGTGCCTTCCTGTCTGACCACCACTCGGGTGTTTGAGGCCGTCTCTTTCTGGTGGCTGCCATGTCATCTCCCTGCTGCTCCGCTACAAGGATAGCAAATTGACCAGTTGGGGGCCTCCCCAATGCTGGGCACCAGGATTCTGCTGTGTCCCCAAATTTTCAGCCAATCCTATACCTCCTCTGGTGTCACTAAGAAATGAGACCTTTCCTCATGGAGGACTTTCAATTTGGTGAAGTATAACAGCATGTATGATAACCCCATGGTGCTCAGTTTCTGTTACACTCCACCAAATGTTTACTGCATTTTCTGTACATGTTGTGCATAATCCAGGACGATTCTTTCTGGCGATCCACCAATATTATAACATCTATGCCCTTGTAATTAAGGATCTTCATGTTTATTGTTCTTGGTGGCCCCCCTAGAGGTCAGGGTGTCTCCAGCACCCTGTGAGCACATTCCACCACAAAGACAATTGGCAGGTTGGCTTCTGAGAGCATTTTCCAGAGCCATTGTTCTAGAAATAGTTCTTGAGCCATTACCTCCACCCCCTCGGGAAACCCCACAAACCATAAATTACAGTACTGTGAGTAACCCTGCGTGTCTTCCACTCACAGTTCGAGCTGATCCATTTGGGTCTTCAGGGTAGTTACTGTGGACTTGAGGTTTTGTAACCTGATGTTCCATCTCCAGTGATCTCTCAGCCACTTTACGCAGGTTGACACGCAACAGATTCACATCCATAGATACTGAGTTTATCTTAGCTTGTACATTGGCGCTGGTGGCCTCGATCGCCGCTAAAATAGTCATCCAGCCCCCCCTCGCTCATTCCCGGCATGCTTCCTCTAGGGCCTGTGGCCATGTATTGATTGAATTTCGCCTGGTGGGCTCCACGCTGAGCTCTCCCCGTACCCATCTCCAGGTCAGATCGGGCCTCAGTGCACCCCGCTCAGCGAAGTGTTCCCACAGGGCCACACACCTGCTTATGGAGCTGATGCCAGTCGCACGTTGCTGCCACCTGGTCTCCAACTATATGCCCACTACAGCTCCAGCAGTGGGGGTACTCAAGGTCCACCAATCCAGTCAGAGGACCAGCACATCAGGATTACCCTACTCTCACCTTCCCTGCTAGGCCATACTGGATCTCAGCACTGTCGCAAGCAGTGGGGACTGGAAGTGCACCGCCAGGTCAGTGGGCCTCGCAACAACAGCTGCGGCCCTAACAAATAGTGTACTGTCTGGTTAATCAGAGCACAGACCAGCCCCAGGAACTTCAGGCGCAGCCCCCTGTAGCCTCCTATCCATCCTCAGGAGCCGCAGACCTGAGAGCCGTCAACAGATAAGCTTGGCATCAGGCACTCACACACTGGCCTCATCCAGCAGCCCCCACAGCTTAGACCATCGCTGCCATGACTGCTCCGTCTCAAGACCAGGAGAGGAGCTTAACAGGCCTCTACCGCAGGGGGATCCAGGGCAGGGCACCTAGTCCAACCAATGAGCATACTGCAACAGTACTGCCCTCAGCAGAGCTCTGTGTTCCCTGCAGCCTTCTGCTTGATATTGAACCAAATCAGGTCCAGCTGGAGGCACCTATGTGAACCAGGGGCCCAGCTCCAGCATTCGACTTCCGCATGTAAGGCCTCAGATTCTATCTGGTTGTTCCGGTAGCAAAGCAGCTCCCCCCCAATCAAGTATGAACCAAACGGACTTCAGGGCAGTGGGGAGCAAGGCCAAAGCACGCGACCCACCTCAGAAGGCCCCTGCAGCAGCCGTCAGCCGCCTTGCTCCATCAGCACCCTCATCACGCTGTAAGACTCCCTACCGGGCTGGTCAGGCATACTTCGGGACCACAATCGCAAGGAATTGCCCAGCTGCCATGCAATCCAGCTGCAGCACAGGCCGAAACCTCCAGGCACCAAGGAGCGGCACCTCTCATGGCATGCTTCTCACCCGACTTCCAGCTGTAGTCCCTGATTCTCGCAGCTCTCAGGCCGGACTGTCAGTAGGCCACCTGAGGCGAGTCCAAGCACGGTACACAGGGTCCCAGCAGCATTGTGGACCCCCATTCGAACTCAGGGGGTCCTCGTTGGCAGTAGTAGGTTGTGGCACCGCACAGCAGAGGTGTTGCTATTGTAGCACTGGCTGAATAATGAAGGATGAATTTGCAGGGCTGGGAGATCTCCTATAATGCTATTGGTCGGCCATCTTGCCAGCCATGGCCCCCCTCTGCCACTTCTTCTCATGCAAACAAATGATGGCCACCAAACTTCTTGAACACACATCATAGTCTCAGTATTCCGACCAAGCCCCTCTCAAAATGGGAACGCTGGCATTGCCTCTTTAGCCATCGATAAGTAAAGTGTGAATTTGTCTTGTAAACTAATGTATTAGATTTGTTTAATAATTATGTCCACATCTGAGAGTGTGATATCAAAATCTTGCCTGCTATGTCACATTGCACAGCGAAGAATACTTCATATGTCAAAAAGATGTACTTTTAAATTTGAAATGATTGTAATAATCTGACATTCAAAGCAGATCACGTTAGGCTGCTTCTGACAGCTGGTCACATCGCTCAGGTAGCTGGAAGAGCATTTCAACGTTGTGAATTGTTTTTAAACCTGTTTTTAAACCTTTTTAATTCTTTTTAATCTAAACTTCACATAGCGCTTTAATCGCGCTTTCAATCCTACCTGCTCTCCCGCCTTGGTCCAGCTCGGCTGTGTGCCGATTGCTTGGAGGGCGTGGCAAAGCAGATTTCAATCACCCACACCTGGTTTCAGAGAGAGGAGGGGGTGGAGCGGAGGAGGAGTTTCGCCGAGCACCACCCTACTTACCTCTGATGTGCCAGCGGACGCGCAGCAGATCACGTTAGGCTGCTGCTGACAGCTGGTCACATCGTTCAGGTAGCTGGAAGAGCATTTCAACGTTGTGAATTGTTTTTAAACCTGTTTTTAAACCTTTTTAATTCTTTTTAATCTAAACTTCACATAGCGCTTTAATCGCGCTTTCAATCCTACCTGCTCTCCCGCCTTGGTCCAGCGCGGCTGTGTGCCGATTGTTTGGAGGGCGTGGCAAAGCAGATTTCAATCACCCACACCTGGTTTCAGAGAGAGGAGGGGGTGGAGCGGAGGAGGAGTTTCGCTGAGCACCACCGTACTTAGCTCTGATGTGCCAGCGGACGTACAGCGGACACGCGCAGCGGGTGCGCCGCTGGCGCGCCGAAGGCAAGCCCGTCTGCGCCCGTCCGCGCCCGACCGGGCCCAGGGGCCAGGACCCCTGGCTGTGTGTTACCCCATCATGATTTTAAATACACAGCGAATGAGCTAAGGAGTCTGATGCCACCCATTATGGAGGCATGTAAGCATAATATCCACGGAGACAAGGAGGCACTGTCCTGCGGTAATTGCAGTAAGGACTTCACCACAACAATAATGAATACTCAACAGAGGGGAGGACTGTCCTTCCTCCTGTTGAACTGTAGATCCCTAACTAAGCATAAACATGAAATTCATGATGTACTGGAGGGAAAAAAGCCCGATGCCATGTTTTTGACTGAAACCTTGCTCAGTGACAGCTCTACCCCAGATATCCTAGATGCCCTACCTGAAGGTTACGGGATAGCAAAACAGGATCGGGTTGGACAAAGGGGGGGCATTGCTATAATCTATAAATCACCGATAAAATGCGACATTAAGGAAACCGACCTTGACAAATGTGAGGGGATCTTTTTCACGCTTATCATAGCAGGTAACGACACTATAGCTGGTTTCTTGATTTACCGTCCTCCGGGTCCAGAAACACAATTCATCACCAGCCTAGGTGAAAAAATTATACACACAGCCATACGTCACAGCAAATTCCTCGTTCTAGGGGACCTCAATATACATTTTGATGAAACTACAAAACCAGAGGTACAAACTGTTCGCAAAGACCTCATGATCTTTAACCTAGTACAAAAAGTTAACGCGCCTACACATCAAGCAGGACACATTTTAGATCCAATTTTTACTAATGTAACTGACATGGAAGTGGGAGCATCCTGGCCAATTCAATGGTCTGATCACCACATAATCCCTTTTCAGATCCCACACACGAACCCACGAGTCAGCTTACCTAAAAAGTCAGTAACCCGTAGGAAGTGGGAGAAGCTTAATCCGGACTCGTTTACTCAGGCACTACTAAAAAATGAGCCGGAACTGGACAAGAATATTAACTTAGCCAACAGACAAGTGGGAACATGGATAACCGAAGCGCTGAATGAAATAGCGCCCTGGATGACCAAAAATACCAGGAGGGGGAACATTTCAGCTCCAGGTTCAATGACACCTTAATGAAGGCCAAACAAAAATGTAAACAGTTGGAACGCAGGTGGCGTAAGAATTACTGTGTAAACATTAAAGGAGAATATAAACAACAACAAAAAACATATTACGCGTTGATAAAGAAAACTCGCTGTGAGTTCTACACTAGGAAAATTGAAATGGCTAAAACCTCCTCAAAAGAAAGGTTTGCCATATTAAAATCCCTACAGTCAGCGGATAGATTAACAGAGCCCCCCTCTATATCAGAGGAATCCTGCAATAGAATTGCTGATTTCTTTGCAGAGCAAGTGACAAAGATCTATGATACCTTCCCTAGGGAAGCACGTCAGGGCACCGGCTCCAAAGGCACTACATCTACAGTAGTCAGAGGTGCAACCCTAGATGAATTCAAAGTGCCAGAGCCAGATGTAATAAGGAAACTAGCAATTGGAATCAAATCAGGTTCACCTAGGGACTCAGCTCGTCCCGAAATCTTACTACAAGGAGCAAAATGTATTGTACCTCTCATATCGGAACTTATCTCCCGTTCCTTCCAATGGGGCGAAGTTCCCTATGAATGGAAGCAAGTTATGGTCCGTCCATTAAGGAAAAAACCACAAATAGATTATGAGGTACTAGAGAATCTACGTCCCATTTCGCTCCTACCTTTCTTTGCCAAAATTGCAGAAAAAATAGTTAACACACAGCTCACAAAACACAGCGATAGTAATGACCTACTACACTGCTCACAATCAGGCTTCCGTGCCGCACACTCCACTGAAACCGCCTTGCTCCTGGCTACAGAAACTCTTAGAAAACAAGCGGACGAAGGACACACAGCTGCACTGATCCTGTTGGATCTCAGTGCAGCATTTGACGCAGTCTCCCATGGCCTCCTTCTCCAGAGGTTAGAGTCTTGTGGAATCAGGGGCATGGCCCTGAGCTGGATGAGATCCTTCCTGGCGGAAAAGGGTTTCCAGGTTACACAAGATACATTTACATCTAAGAGATCTCCCCTATTACAAGGAGTACTCCAGGGATCAATACTGAGCCCCACATTGTTCAATCTATATATGGGACCACTTGCTAATATAGTGATAGGTCACAAGGTGTCCATTGTATCATACGCTGACGAAACGCAGCTTATCGTCACACTATCTCAAAACTCAGAACATAATGCACATCAATTTTCCCAATGTATGGGGGAGGTAACAGCATGGATGGCAGACCACTGCTTAAAACTTAATGGCAGTAAAACAGAAGTGATGGTAATGGGAAGGGCGGCTTCTATCTGGACATCAGCCTGGTGGCCGGAAGCGCTTGGCCAACTCCCAACCCCTAAAACCGAAGTCAAGAACCTTGGAGTATGGCTTGACTCCAACCTGACATATGAAAGTCAAATCCGAAAAATAACAGGCAAATGTTTCGGAACGCTGAAAACCCTATGGAAGGTCATTGACCTGCTACCGGTTCAAGCCAGAAAAACTATAGTACATGCCGTGGTCACCTCTCAGATTGACTACGACAATGTTCTATACCTAGGCGTAGCTAAAAAAAGGCTGATGAAGCTGCAATCAGTTCAAAACGCCGCTGCCCTACTAGTGCTGAATCTCAATAGAAGATCGTCCAACACAAAGGCCTTGGCCAAACTGTATTGGCTACCTGTGGGCAAAAGGATCCTGTTCAAGGCAATGTGCTTTTGTCACCGTATCCTAGCTAATAAAGGCCCAAGTTATCTGCAAACCATGATAACACCCTATACCCCCAATAGAAGCCTAAGATCTGATGGAAAGACACTAGTAATTGTACCCAGAATTAGGAAGGCCAGGCTAGGTGGCTGCTCTTTCAGATACTTAGCAGCAAAACATTGGAATTCACTACCGGTGGATTTGAGAAAAGAGCCATGTGAAGCTGCCTTTAGGAAAAGGCTGAAAACTTGGCTTTTCCCCACCAGTAGATTAGAATAGACCTAGAAACATGACAGCTAGTGCACACCTACTTATTTCGTGTCATTCTGAGAATCTGCTTTAGCGCGGGGACACACAGTTGGTGTAACCAGGCGCTCTACAAATGCTGATGATGATGATGATGATGTTAATTAAAATGTAAGTATGAGGTTCCAATATTTTATATTTCGGGGTTGCATTTGAAGTGTAACTCTAATGTTTTTTTTAATAGGAATGTATTTCATCAATTGAATACTTTCTACGAGTCACACGGTTTTTTATTAGAAATATTTATTTATTTATTAGAGATATATATTAAGTTAAGTTGTCATTTTGCACTTTTTATGTTAACAGTGTATGTATGACCTATGTCTGTTTTTGTGACATAGTTATAACATAACTGATAAACTGTGCACTCCCAGTACCCCAACCAGAATTCAAAACAGTGACTCTCCCTTTATACCACAGACATCTGAAGTGATCACATTAACCAACCGACCTTTCCTACAAGAAAAATGCATTTTCACAGATACATGTGACTTCATATATGTTTTTTCTGGTCTGGCTTTATAATGCAGCTGTCACCAGACAATTATGTAAGAATCACTAGAGAGGGGCTTTTGCTCCGCTCACATGTTGGGAGCCAGGAGTATGTTTTGATTGGGCAGAAGTTGAGTGCTTCCACACAAAAAGGGCCTACCCTCTACGCAACTGTGATCATTTTGTTTATTTATCGAGCTGCCTAAACTTGAAATTTCAGGGGCTCATACATGTCACTGTAAAGCTATTAAAGTGTCTTAGATAAGTAGGTAACGTATGGTGTTTTTTTTTATGGCAGCAGCGCAGATAGAAGGAGGGCAGTCATTACCCAACATAGATTTTTAGGTCTGACTTGACAGTACAACGGTCACCTGAGCTTTCACCCTATACAAATATTCTTCTACAGTTCTTTGGTTCCACACAAACAAATGCTATTATTAATGCTTCACATCACCATACAACATTCCTTTAAAGCCAGACCTATTGGCATTGCCAATGCTTGACATTTACGGTGTGTGCTGCAACCAAATGCTAACTTTGCTCTATTTTCATGCACTTATTCCTTACGACCTTTGATATAGCCAGGGCATAAAAGTCTATTTGTTGTGTGAGAGGAGCCCTGGCTTCATCTCGTCACTACAGTTCCCACCCAGCACCTGATTTCTGCTATACCTAGACAGGATACTGGGCTATGTTTTTTTGGCCATTTCCCAGTTTAGGAGGTTCTGTGAATTCCTTTTAGCGCCAGTTTTTTTCTGTTTCTAATAGTCAAAGAGAAAACATTGCCCCTCTCTGACATTCATGTGGAGCTTCTAGTCATGTAAATTAAAGAGTTCAAATTGTAGAACTAGATCCCTTTTGGAAGCAGAAAAGGACATGCTCCTTTTTTGCAAATTTCTTTTTGATATTCACATATCTAGCACCTTACAAATGAATGTCACTGTCTGAGCAGGAGGCAGGGCTTTGGAGGGGTGAGTCCTTGTGCCAAGGGGTACCTAAAAGGCACTCTACCCCTCAACAAGGCCCCACCCTCTCCTGAAAAAAAACAACAACAAAGAGTCATTGAGGCTGTCGCAGATGTCATGGGGTGTTTTCACACCTCTTAATAAACATTAGCTGCTTACTACCTCTGAAGACTAGTGGAAAATCCACTTCTTACAGTGGTTTTCAGATAGTCCTCCCTGCCACCGTGTGATTTTGTTCCTCACCGGGTGACCATGTGAAGGGAGCCTAAATCGTGTGACACAAGTGGCACCATGTGAGTTGGCAGGTCTATATTCATCTTGCCTGGGCATTTCAGATCTAAATCTCTATATGA
The DNA here is from genome assembly GCA_963921515.1 of Calotriton arnoldi. NCBI lineage: Eukaryota > Metazoa > Chordata > Amphibia > Caudata > Salamandridae > Calotriton > Calotriton arnoldi. The sequence goes on from CAWUFW010018219.1 coordinate 85,830, forward strand.
AAGCATTCCCTGCCGCCGCCAATATCATTAAGATATGGTGGCAATCTGCCTTAAAGTGAATTAACATTACTCTCAATCCCACACACAGTAAAAAAGGTGCATTCACAAATATAATGCTGACACACACAAAGAAAAATAATTTGAGGGTACATTGGTTGGGTCCAAATCCTTGCTCCATTCTTTGCGGTAAGTAGAGGGTCAGAAATGAAATGCTTACCAAACTCCACACACTGTTGGGCACTACAAACAATTAACAAATCAGAGCGTTAGATCTAATAAGTATCATAAAATTTGTGAAATAGTTATAGTAATTTAAATAAACACTTCTCAAATGGTTCTCCTTAATATAAAATGCAGCCTCAAAAACAGTAGGCCGCTATGAGCTATCAATCCTTTGTAAATAAATAAAAACCTAGCACAGACTCAGGTATAGATACAATACAGTATTAGCTATACTTTATCTATACATTGAACAATAGACATTCATCCCACGTAATGGGGTTGTGTGGAGGAACGGGAGAGCAAAGTATGTTGGTAACTGGCAGCCAGGGTTCATCGCCTGTTACTCAGCAAGAGTCAGCATAACATCTTATTTACTCACCCTGATAATTATAGGTGCTATATGTGGTTAGTGTGCAGTGGGGGCAATTAAGTAGTTGTGCTGCTCTGTATAAGCACTTCTTTGAAAGGGTTCACACAGTGATAGCTTTGCCAACTGTTGGCAATGGCAAGGATATGGGGTAATTTGTATAAAAAATAGGAATTGCGATTTCCTAACTGAGATTTTTTCCAAATCGCAATTATGAAATTGTAATTCCTAATGCAAGAAAAGTTACAAACTTCAGATAGCTATTTCTAGTGGTTTAGCAAATAGACCTACCGCATGAATATTAATGAGGTAGGTTGCAATTTGCGACCCATTAGGAATTGCAGCCATCACAGGGATGGTAACCTGCTGGGGTCAGCAGACCACCATGTTTGTGATTGCTTTATAATAAAACAATCATTTTAAAAAAAAATGCAGGATGCATTTAGAAAAATAAAATGAAATGTTTAAGTTTAAATTTTAAGAGTAGGGAGTGGTCCCTTGAACCGTAATTTGGTTGCAAAACATTCATACATAGCACTGCAATTTGGTATTTGAAAGGGATGGCCTAAAAACGCACCTAACAAATACCGAATCGCAAAACACAAATTCGGTACCATGTTACTGAGTCACAATTTATGTTTTACACATATAAAAAAGCATTTTTGCGGTCGGAAACGGCCTGATTCTGCTAATTGGGCAATTTCCGACTGCAAAATGCTTTTGTACACAATGCTCCATGGTTACAAATCACTTCATTTTGCAGGGCACAATGTTTGTAGTCCTGTACATTCTTGTAAAACATTTTCTTTCACTTGCCTTAAGTTGAATCAAATGGTCTAACACCAACCAACAATGATTAGTACAGGGGAAAAATAAAAAAAATTATACCATTTCAACCACAGGAAGGGAGCATTAGAAGGAAAACCCCGAGACACTTCTTGGTTGGAAACTACATCTGGCATAATCTTATCAATACTTAGCTTTGACGCACTATAATAGGAGGTGCAGTCCTATACTATAATATTGAGGGGGATTATTCCTTTGCAGAGCAGAACCAAGGAAATTATGGGGCAGATTTACAACTTCTGGCGCATCCCTGCAAATCAGCAGGGATGCGCCAGAATAGTTGCGACACGCAATTCTCTCCTTGCGCCACCACGGAAGCGCCGCATTTACAATGCGGCGCACCGTGGCGCAAGGAAAGGCCGATGCGTGTCGCATCCTGTGGCGCAAGGGCGGCGCATTGCTGGAGTCGTGTCGCAAGCGCGACGCAACTCCAGCAATGCTCGTGGGCCGCCCATACCTAACGTGGTGCGCCACTCCTTACGCCTGCTTGAAGCAGGCGTAAGGATTCGTCGCAGCGGCGTCGGAAAAGTGACTCAGTGAAATCTTGTAGATTTCACTGCGTCACTTTTACGAGGCATTCCTTCGACGGAACGCCCACCCTGCGGAGGAACGCCCACATGAAACCTGACGCAGGTTTCATGTGGCGCAGGGCTTTACAACGTGACGCATCTCCCTAGATGCGTCACGTTGTAAATAATGCGCAACGTGGCGCATGGTTTACGTCGCCGCTGCGTCACAAAAGTGACGCAACGGCGGCGCAAAAGTGGCGCAAGGGGCTTGTAAATCTGCCCCTATGTTTTTTGCTGTGCGGGCACTAAGTCAGACAACAGTGTAACATGATGTAATATTTCCAAATGTGATTTTTATATTCAATATCTCATCATTTTGACAGCCACCAGGTATCCTGGGCGGAATGTCTGCTGTGGCTCACTGTTTCAGAATGAAAAAAATACTAAAATTGTAAACGGTGGACTGGAAGTGTGCTAAACTGATTGTAAACCCCTCGTTATGAGTTGACCAATTGAGATGGCAATTATTATTGCACTTTTAAAAACCCAATAACACAGGGATTGGAATTCAAAAAGTGAGATAATTATCATTTGTTACAAGTTGTGCCCTTTCAAATGGGGCTTAAATGCAGATTTTGGTACTTTGTGCCCCAAAATCCGCATACAATGGTATTTACCATTCACGTTCCCAGGTAAAATTCAGCAGGTTTCACAAGCCAAAATTTACCTGGGGAAAATTGTATGGCATATGGTAACTACCACAAAACTTGTAATTCCAATTACTCTGCAAACAGTAGTTTGCATAGGGATCGGGAAAGAATGTGCCACTGGTACGGAGGGGCTAAAAGTTTTTAAATTATACTGGCGTTACTCATCTAGTGCATAGTTTGGAAATATGATGCATTAAATAATATTTTTGAGGTTGCTATCACGTTTATCCCAGTTTTAAGTGATTAGGTGTATGCACTGCAGGTAAACCAGATAATAAGGATTGAGAAATATTACTCCCCCACCAATACAATTTTGAACATTTTGTTCCAGCCACTGTGACAAAACTAAGCCGATCAATCCCCTAATTTTTGTCACAATTCTTTTGCTTCAAAGACTCGAAATTTCTTTATGTGTGTGTTTGTGTAAGAGAGAAAGAGAGAGAGAGAGAGAGAGAAAAAGAGCAAAAGAATGATAAAGAAGGAAATATAGACAGATAGACAAGGCTAATTCTTTTCTTGCAAGTCTTAGCATTTCCCATCTTCTCCTCTATGTCTCAGTCAATTGATTTCTGCATGTGCCAGAACACAGAGGCAATTTTTCTGATTAGGTTTAACAATAACCCACCAATCAAAACCACCTGAACCCTTTCACATATCTTCATGGACCAATCACAGGTGGACATTGGGACAGAACCTGTTCACTTGGATGTTGAAGGCTAATACCACAGAGTAATTTATGTTGAGACATTGTTTTCTCAGGTTTTGAGGTAAATACCATCATTTTATTTAGATCTGGCCAAGACTCCATTTTCTCTATGCCTGCACAATCATTAACATGTCTGCCTTGGACGCAGATGTTGCCTGTCCATATCTTTCCAAGAACCTGTGAAAGTGTCAAGTCACTGAGACAATGACATTGATAACAACACCTAATGCGACATCAGTTTGAAACAAGTGCCTTGTTATCTCTATTTCATGGTCAAACAAGAACAATAACCAAAACAATGTAGTCTGAATTGAAGTGTTTTTTACCTTATTTGTTTATAAGAATGCATCTAAGACTTGCATCCTGGTGCACAAAGGTTATGTCAGACATTCCTGAAGTAATATCAGAAATTCCCATCTCAGATAAGATACTGTTTTTAGGGCTGCCGCTTGTCTACTTGTTAGGAGGGGTCCTTTGCCCCAGATTATAGCACAAAACACTGCAAAAGAAGATATTGCCTGCCAGAGATGCTGCGACATCACACTTTCTACTGAAAGATGATATCAAGCCAAATCCGGGAGGAGAGGAACGGGTGCATTGTGTGTTTACCCATCGCAGGGAACACGACCTCCCCAACCTTTGATAACTATATCACTTTTCTGTAAAGAGGTATGTATCGTGCTGAATCTCCCTAAGAAACGCTATATGCAAATGATACTACTCTATGCTCTCCTAGTGTAGCACATAGAAGTTGGTTTTAGCGTGTTATGTTTTTAGATGACATTTTAACTATGGTGGAAATGTTCATATTATTCTCGTTGTTACCAACATTCGTTTGTGCTGTTATTGTGATATTTTATGTGGTTACTTTAGATGTGCTAAGCAACAGATTGATACTGTTGAAATAAAACGCTTTTTAAATTGTCTTTTTCGTAGTGCAACTTGTGTGTGTGGTATTAAGAAGAACGAAATAGGTTTGTTTCCAATCATCATGGCATTCCTGAATCCCTGTGTAATGACTGTTAGTAACCCAAAAGCATTGACTCAACTTCAACTTTGTATTGGGGGGGGGGGGGTTCTGCAGGACTACAATAACCTCTCTTTCACATTCAAGATCTGGTGCATTGAACTAATTTCACTCCTGTCACCATTAGGTGTAAAAACAAACCTTTCCAAATTCGACCTGAATGAGAACCTCGTTAATTATAAGTACCAGTGAGATGAATAACTGTAAGCATTCTACTCATTAGTTTTACCCTTGCCTTCAGAACAGACATCATACATTTGGGAAACCATCCATGCCATGCTCTTCACAAATCCAAATGGAGTTTCTGGTCCAATTGTTTTTCATGGTAATTTAGTTGCACAAAGGAGCACTTTCATAGAACAATGCATGTAAAAGAAAATACCAAACTTAACTATGGATTTCACATATTTCTGAAACTGCATTTCAAAATGCACTAATGGACCCTCTGCCCCTCTCCACACTCTGCCTCCTTGGCACAGTTGCTCATTAAATTAGTTGTAGGAATTTTCACAGCTCCTTTTGCCTTTGATGCAGTGAAGTTTATGGCCAGCACCGAAATAGTTTCAACACTGAGGCCTACACGTTTTTATTCAATTATGGTCCCTGACAAGTAAAGTCATAAATTACAGTCTCTGACTTAACCTTACCTACTTGACATCACTTAGAGACTGGATGCTTTAATGTTCAGTTACTGATTTGGATTCAGGTCTAAATCTCCCTCCCTTGGTTTCCAAAGGGGTTCCCAAAGGAAGAGAAATGTTTGATAGGTGTTCTCTCCATTCAGTTTAGCTACACTTACAGACCCATAGATTAAATACAAAATAGCAAAATGTACTTAAGTTTTGATGTAGTAAACAGAGAGACAGAGCGAGAGAGAAAGAGAGAGAGAGTTACCACTTAATATTGTTGATATCGTTGAGGTTTTACCCTAGCATGTCAGTCAAAAAGAAAGGGAAAAGTCGGTGGGCTTATTGTTCAAATGGTAGTTCACCAGTACTGCAATAAAAAATACTTAAAATGATTAACCAAAATTGTAATAAATCATGTAATGTGAATTCACCTCTATTATTCTGATATCCTACTTTTGAAATGCTTAGAGGTAAAACTCTAATCTATCATAGCTGGCTGTTCCCCTTCAAATAAACAAAAATAATAACTATTACATTTGTCTTCCGCAATGAACCAACCACCTGACAATTGATGCAGTCTCCCTGACTAGTAGCCACCACTGGATAACAACAATTTGGAATCCCTAACACCAAACAATATTGAGTCTGCCTTAGATACTGTTCAGGAACATTAACCTTCTTCATGAATGTTTTGCAAGTGAGTAACTCAGAGCCCATACCACCAGCCTAAATGAGTAAAGGCCATGCAAGGTGGACAATCATCACAGCTCTTCAACCATTCCCTAGAGATGTTCTCAAACTGTTAACAAATTACTTTCGCTCGCACACCCAGGGATCATATTCTCAACTGAATGAGCCAATGACTTGACCACCTACAGCTCATTAAATATCACGACCATCAGAAATAATATGAACATGTTACTGTCTGCTCCACCCTCTTCCTCTTCCACACCCTCCATACCCTAAGCCCACCAGCCTGCCCTCTCATAGCTTACAGAATCCCTACCAACTGAACTTTTTCCTACATTCAAATCCGTAAATTCATCATGTGTGCCTCATGGCTCTTTCAGTCCTTATGCTATTAAACCTTTAAAATGTATTTCGAAAGCCTTACTTTGCAATATCTCTATTTTCAATAATTTTCTCTCCACAGCTACATTTTCACTTGATTTGAATCAGGAGTGGTTCTGCTTCTACTACAAAAAACAGCACTGATATCTCCTCTCCTACTATTTATCATCAAGCATCTCAACTTTCCTTCTTTTCAAAAATAGTAGAAGAATTATCTTAATCACTTCCTGCTAAGCCTATCTTCTAAAAACCTGTTCAATCCCTTGTTAACAGGCTTTTACACCCTCCATTCCATAGACACAAATATGACATATCTACCTAATGTCATCACTAATTGCCACTCCAACTGACTCACTTCCATCCTCATACTATTTCTATTGATTTTGACATTGTTGACCATCCACATTATTCTCCTCCCTTCACTCACTTGACATCAGTATCCCATCACACTCTAGGATTGTCTCCTACCTCTTCAACTTCTCATTTACAGTCACCTGGGACTCAAAGATATCTGTACTTGTGCCTCTTGCAGGAGAAACAGCATTTACAACGCTGTCTCCACAACGCAGTACCTTTACAACGCGGTCGTTACAACGACTGCGTTGTTACCACGGGTACCATTACATCGCAAGTCGTTTAAACGACTTGCTGTAGGAGGCGTGCTGGTGTTGGATTTACAATCCAACACCTTCCTGCTGTTGCACAAACTGGAGTAGGAATAGTAAATAATACTATTCCTAAGTCCAGCGCGCCCCCTACAGCAGCTCGTTGTAATGACTTGCGATGTACTGTTTCGCGTTGTAACAACGCAGTCGTTGTAACGACCGCGTTGTAATGGCATGCAATGTATTCGCATACGTTGTAAGGAGACATATTCCTCTTGCAGTGGTCCCATGAGGAACAGTTCTTGGACTACTTCTTTATCTCTGAACACCATCTCTCTTAATTTTACAATTTACATCTTTGGCTTCTCATATCACCTCTGTGTTGGCAATACCCAGATTTTCCTATTCTTTTCAAATTTCACACCCCCTTGCCAATTATGCATCTCTGACTATCTCACTGCTATCTATCACTGAATGTCAGTATTGTCACTGATGCTATGGTCCACATAAAACAGAGGTTCTAGCATTTATCTCCACTGCACCCTTATCACTGCCCAAACCCATCTCACTTCCCCATGATATACTCACATACACCTCATTTGCCAAGAATCTCAGAGTTCTGCGTGATGATGTGTGCCTTGATGATGCAATGCCTTCACCACAAACATAGCCACCATTAAATGATTCCAATTACCTAATATACGTAAAATCTGCACTTTGATTCTGTTCAACTCTTCCAAATCACTTATCAACTTCCCTAGATAGGGTTCTAAAGTTTGCAACTCAAACTTTACTTAATATTCCAAGGCACACCCCAACCTATACACTAATGCCGCCAAGCAGAATGGCTAAATGCTGCAGTGGAGCATTAGTTCAAACTATAATTACTAGTATACAAAGCAATAAACACTCTGGCCCCCGGGTATCCTGCTGATACACAGTCATGTAACTCACCATCAAGTAAACGTTAATTTGCTAATATGAGCCTTCCAACTACAACCATACCACTGTATGCCTTTTTCAATTTTCGTACATTTACCTGGTAGTCCCATTCTCCCATCTGTCATTTAGGCCTCAAACTCATTTCACTACTTCATGCCCTGAGACGGGGCTGTGATCAACAGATGGCCACAGAGAGCTTCAAAGGAAGCCACATAGTAAGAGCCAGGCTGGGTCAGAGATTTAAAAAGAGGCAGTGAAATCCAGCTGTGAGAAATGAAGGCTGGCATGCCCAACCAACCGTAATGTGCACTGGTAAAACAATTACGCACATGACTGGTACTGTCATCCATAGTTGACTGGAGGATTCAAGGAGATGAGTGGATGTAGAGTAGTCCTGTGGTGTAGGTGATGAAAATTAGGGCAATGTACGGAAAAAAGCCTGGTGCCTGCTGATGAGCCACTGCCAATGAGGATTGAGGACCTGGAGAAGCATAGGAAGTGTGAGAGCCACCAGTTCTGTGGCGAGTCTGTGAAAAATGAGCATGACAGAGGGGAGGAGCCCTGTACTGACAAGACTGACAAGAAAATGCAGCTGTGGTCTGGTGATGCCTCCTCACTACCTACAGGCAGATGGATGACCAGCATGGAGGCTCGTGCTCAGCACAAGAAAGACACAATAATTTTCACAAGGCCTGAAGAGGTGAGCACATATCTGGATTGGGTGCCTGTGGAGGGATTGGTAGGAACAGCCCTTCCCTTCTTTGAACAGTAGAGAAGCATAGCAGTGCCTGCTACCAATGGTGCTAAAAGAGCAGGCATTTGCCTGGGGACAATATCAATTAGAAGGCTTGAATAGAGAGCCCAGAGGTACTAGAGGGAGTACCTTGATGGTGATAACAGCACAAATATGATTAGGTCCTGGAGACAAGGGATAGTATAGCTACAGAGATCTAATATAAATTATTAGTACTATATAGAAAACCCTCTAACACCCCCTTGTGTAATGTTGGCAGGATCTACACTTCATGCTTAATTAACTGACAGGGTAGCTCACATGGGTTGGCATTGCCAACTGTATACATCCATCACAGCCTTAAATGATGCATGAGGGGAAAGCCAACAGGCCACTGTGCAAACTGGCCCGATGAGGAACAGTGAGAGCATGTGGTTGGATGCTAAAAGTAGGTGGCTGTTACAGAAGTGTTGGCCAAAAGAAACTGGACAGGAAGAAGGATGGTTTGACTAATGGAAAATATTCAGAGAACCAGGGTAGCAGTCAGAAACATCAGGCATGGATGGTACATTAAATTTGTGCCCAATAAAGCATCCTGGAGGGATGCACCAGATGGGGCCTTCAGTAACCCAACTGCACTAAAGCAAAAATAGGAACCTCTGTGTAGTCGATGCGTGGGCAGTAAGCCCTACTCAAAGTGAACGGGATAAGATGAAAAGCTAAAAGATAGGGGGAGGTGTTTTGCGCTAGTCAAGGAGCAGGGTGGATATAAATGACCCCTCTGCATCTATGTGATGGCACTTGCCCATTGCTACTGTGTTGCTAGTAAGGCATTTTCACACTAATTTAGTTACTGTTGAGGTGTGGGCAACAAGTACAATGTGCATTGGGGATGTGGGCAGTTTGGAACCTGTGGTGCAATTGTGTGGGGCTAGGGAAATGCTGGTGATGTAGCGCAAAATCAATTTTTCATTGTAGGGGTGCATTATAATCATACGTGTAGACTGCATCTGCATATAATTTTGTGTTGTGTTAACCTAAGTGTGAGAATTTTGTAACGTGGTAACATGAACATGGCGTATTTAGGCTCTCATACAGAATACGCAAAGAATTAATGTGAAATAATTAATTGGAACCAGCAGAAACACTAACAAAAGCACTCGTGTTGTGCAACTGACAATCACTGTTTATTGAATGTGTTCATTAATTGTTTAATTTTATATGGAGTTAGAATAATAATTGAATGTGCCTCATTTCCTATGTAAATTCGTAAAGCTCATGTTCCATTTCTCTTGTTAGCTGAATTCTGTAGGCCTGAAATGCATTTTCCCTGGAGGCTCTCGCATTAGTGTTAATAGTTGAAATGCAGGTACACGTTGTATTCTGTTCTTAATGTCTTTGTTTTAGGAGTTAGGCAAGGAGAGAAGGGGATATATTCAGTGTCGATACTGATAGTGGAGAGCTGCTGTACTTTCTAATTGGGAATCAAGGTCATCACACCGAGCTCGGGAGCATCGCTGCCCACTGGAAAAATACCTTTGAGGAGGTGGCCTGACTGGATGGCGTGATCCACGAAGAATATTGGGAAAGCACCTGAGCTACTGATGTATCGTAACTAGGGAGAGAGCCCTGGGACTTCTGCCTTGCCTCAAGAGAGAGAGCATCTTAGAACGAGCTCTGTCTTAGTAGCTTCATTCTGCTTGACTCGACTGATGTGGGGAGACTTCTTAGGAAGACTTCACATGCTGACACCTTAAACTGATCCTGCCCCGCAAATGCTTATTTAGGGATGTCACATTAGAGTAGTGTAGGGACAGATTAATTCCTTTTTCCCATGAACTTCCGATGCCGGGGAACCTTGACGTTTGTTCCCTAACTTTTGTATCCTGATACTCGAACTGCTTATTCTGTGCATGTTGCACCGCCTTAATTTCATCCACAGATTTGGCTTTGTAGTAGTTCCAATGCATTTCCACACCCTCATCTTGAGGTGCCTATTTGTCCTGTTATTTTTGGTTTTGTAATAAATCAACTAACCTTAATTGGTAGTCTGTGATTCTTAAGAGTCATAGTGAATTGGAATTGAAATGATTGATCAGCTAATGATTTCTCTCTCCCCCCCACACTTTCATGCTGAGAAAAAGTACCATCAACTCGAGGTTCTAGAGCAGATCTAGAACACGGAACTCGGCTCCTTCACTGGAAATATTGAATTAGCTTTGCCATTAGTCAGGACAAGTGACAATTGACATCGTTGGACACAGAGACAGAGGAAAGATGACACTCTGTAAGCATTGAGACTTATGGATGGTGGCATATGCAAGATAAAGCAGAAAGTGTTCTCTGTTTACATAAAGGTCTTTTACTAAAATGAATCTTACACTGCAACTGGAAGTTTGTTTTGCTTCATTCAATTGGTCATATTAAACCAACATTGTTCTAATATGTTTCTGTTCTGTATGTGATGTACTGAACCACATTTACCTTTGCACCATTTACTAGACCATCAAGAACACTTAAAAGGGAGGGGTTAAGGGAGGAGTAAGGAGGGTGTTAAAGAGGAACATGCACCCACCTAGAAAATAGTGAGACCATCCCTATTCACAAACTACACTTAAAAAACTGTGACTGCCAAATAGCATCCAAAATAGTTGCAAATGTTCTTCATTTCAGACCTGAAGTACGTCCAGCACCACACATGGCCAACCAATAGTAATGTGACACCCTATTATAGAACATAATGGAGGTAAGGACTTAAAACAAAAGAACTATTAAAATATTTTAACTTTTTAAAAATATGAACAATTCTATTTGAAAGTTTTTTATCAAATATGTTAATAACCTTTTTTAAATAAAAAAGTAATGTAAATGTAATGTATTAAAAAATTATTAAAATAATTTAAATTAATTTGTACACCACTGTTATCATTTTTTCTGCATTATAAATAAATATACAACGTATACTTTTTTTAAATCTTAAGGAAAATAAATGTAATTGAATGAATTAAAAAATATATTTATTTCAAAATTAAGTTAATAATGCTGTAACTTTTTTTTATTTCGTTACATTTTTAAAATAAATATTTCAATTATTTTACAAGAATATTTATCTTTAAACCTTTTTTACAATTTTTTTTAACTTTAATATACTTTTGAACTGCTCCCTATTTTGGCCCTGGTGGCGAGACCTTTGCCTACCTGTGAGAAGTTACAAGTGGTAACTTTAAACTCATAAATTATGCTCCATCCCCTGAATTCAGTGGCTGGAGACATGTAAGCCTACTCTTTGTAGTAAATTTGCACTCATAAATATTGAAATATTTAAAATAGCAAATGTTCTACAACGTGTAAGAGTAAACTTACATGTGTAGATTTACTTATGAGTAAGTTTAATTTTGTGAATAGCCCCTTTAGCAAGTTTTTTCTGGGGGCAGTGGGGCTAATCCTGAAGAGTTGTTCCCCATGGTTTTATGACTGAGAATAAAGGGCATCATTATGATGCTGGGCGTTCGGACCCTGGCCCGCCATCACATTAGTCAGGAGACCGAACGACAGGCAGGCGGCGATACAACTTCCCAATTACGATGTGCACGTCAGGGTGGTGGGCGGAAAAGTTCCCTTTAACACTGCAGCTTGGGCTGCAGCACAGGCTGCAGTGTAAAAGAGAACTTTGTGCATATTCATGCACCATGTGCCAGGTACCATGTAGTGCCTGGCACACAGTGCAGGAATGTGCGTGGGTGCACTACAGTGGCCCACGGGGGACGGGGGTCCTGTTTGGGGCCCCAAAGTCCATTTCCAACAGTCTTTTAATGGTGGTCAGACTGCCGAAAAAAGGCTGTTGGAAAAGGACATACTAATCCCTATGGCAGTGCCTACGCAGGCACTGCCTCCATTAAGGGATAGGACCCCGACTGCCATCCCGACGGGAACTTGGATCCGGTTGGAGGCGGCGGTCTTTCTACCTGACCTCTGCAGTCCAACCGCCTGCATCCAAATATGGCAGTCGGACTGCCACCGACGGCCTGTTGGTGGTGGTCCCATCAACATTGTAATTAGGCCCAAACGTTCAGCAGTATGTGTAGTGCAGTAAACCTAGTCTTATTCACATTCTCGTATTAAGTGGCAGTGGTTGAAAAGCACATCCAAGGCACAAAAAAATGGAAAGAAACTACAGATGGATGCACAAATGTATGTCAGCCTTTTAATTTCAAACTACCTCACTAACAATTAACTATAAATTTAATTACAAAAATATTTTCAATAATTTTTAATATCATTTTGTTTTACTAATTTGAAATGTTGAAGATTGCAGATTTACCAGTCACATTACTTTATTTCGGCTTGCATGCCATAAAAGTTTTCCTCAATCACAACTCATCGTAATTAACACAAAAATGACTTTTTCTAAATAATTTTTAAAGTGCAACAGTTATCTTTAAGAAGTTAAAAACATTAGGATAAAACAAGCCTCAGCTTTTAAAAGTTTGAAATACAATATAAGACATGTAATACATAATTTTAACATCTTTATGATTAAGTTAGTAAGTCAATCTCTATAAAACACCAATACAACTTCATAACCTTTCGGCCTGGGCTCTTCTCCTAATTCGCCACATGTGGCCGAGGAACTTGGCTACGGCACAGGCAAACAATGGTCTAGCATCCGATTTAAGAATTCTCATTGCCACCTGGTAATCTTGTGTTCCCATTTGCCTACAAATTGGTGTTAGTCACTTCAATATAGGCCATACATAGGCTGAGCATGCAAACATAACATGGGGCATGGATTCTGTAGGGGAGCTGCACCCAGGACAATTTCTTGATGCTAATGTGTGGTTATGCCACTCGCTTTGGAAATCGTGCAAAGGGAGGGAGCCGAGCCTGAACTGGATGTACAGCTTTCTATCAAGCGGTATCAAGATTGAATCTAGGTAAGGCTACAAGTAGCTAGTTTGCTTGTGGAGTCTGAATTCTGCCATTAACCTCCCCCAGGAAGATTTCTGGAAGACTATCTGTATGACCCAATCCCAATAGTGTTGTTTAATTTTACTTCTTTGCAGCAGGGATGTACTGGGGTTGTCCTGCACACAACAAGAAGGGGGGAGAGGTTACATTCCTACCCCGAACTCCCCAGTCAATGACTCTTACACACAAAAGAGGTAGGAAAGTGTATACTGGAGGTGGCATGTGATCAGTGAGTTAAATCTGCCCTCACTCACAAAATTGTGACATTCTTTATCATCGGGCTTGCTAATTGACACCCCTTCGCAGACCAACGCCCGGGGTGGAGCAAAAGGTAGGGGAGAAAATACAAACATAGAGTTTTGGGATCACCAAAGAAAGTGCAGTCAGTGAAGATTAAAACTAGCTCAAAATGTGCCCCTGGTTCCAGTTTTATTCCTGGGCCACCCGGCTAGCGTTACAAATGTGAAGGATGGTGGTGATAGGAGAAAATTAGGAATCCTTCACCCCTCCTTACTGCAAAGGTGTCGACATGTTTCTGCTGCTGTAACTGTGCCCACAGTGTCGGGTAACTCCGGCATTCATCAGGACCTTCAGGATCCCAAAACGCAACACCCTCTGATCCTGATTTAGGTATCTCTGGGATTTTTCCTTTCCAGAATAGGGTTTACCAAACACACACTCTCTCTATAATCGAGTTCCATTGAGCGAGTTGCTAGAACGAGCGAGGTTTTGGGAGCGGCCCCCTGTAGTCACACTTTCCTCAAGGTAGGTTCGCTACCTGGAAATTCTCCATTTCTCGTCATGAAGGTCACGGCGAGAGACAGAGAATTTCCTAAATCAGGATCAGAGGGTGTTGCGTTTTGGGATCCTGAAGGGGTGCCTCTAGATAGGATGAGTGGTCTTCCACCAGAGGAACAGCAGACATCTTTACTCTGTCTCAGCTGGATGGTGGGCATTCCACCATGGGCTAAATGGGGCCCAAAGTCCTGCATTAAGTGTATTTGGGCCGATATGTATCAGAGAGAGAGTGAAATCCAACTTTTCCGGGTTGCACTTTATCTGGTCCAATAAAAACCTGCCAATTACAACTTTGTCCCGATAATGGGGACTAACATACCATTTTGGTTCTTAACACACCAAAATCTGCATAGCCTAGTAATTTATCAGACAATTTTTCACCTGATGAATTCCTGCAGGTTTGACCTGCAAAAAGCATCAGGAGAAAATTGAAGGAGATTGGTATTGGCTTTCAAACTCCTAACTGCACTGTGTGCAGTGATATATGTTACCATACATATTACAGTGTACTGGGTCACTTGTAAAGAGGGCCTAAGTTTCTCAAATATTTCAATAATCACAGGCTAGATAAGTGTCTTCTTCTTTCTGTTAAAAGTTAAACACAAAACGTCAAATGCCTACAAATGTGTAATGTGTTTAATGCGAAAATAGCTATTGTCAGAAAAATGACACTTCAGCAATTGCCATTTCAACAGACTATATCTTCCATTGTAATGCTAAATTTCTGTACATCGAACTCTAAGTTTTATACACTTTTTCGCAGTGCAAGTGAATGGAAGCAGAACATGTGATTGAAACTGTTACTTTTAGCAAACCCTGCCTACTGAACAGATGGGAGAATCTTCTTGTGAGAAAGGATAAGTCCTCAAAAATAGATAATAAAGTGAAAACAAATGCTGAGTTTATCCACTTCCTCAGTTTTATGCTTTGCTGTGCCAAGTTTTAAAATGATGGTACATTTACTACAATATAAAAGAAAATGTGAAAATTTATGACAGCAAATATCAAAATGCCGTATTCATTTCAGAAATCCACAAAACTTAGCATTGCTAGCGTAAATGTACTCTTGTACTCATACAGTTAATATGAAAATGAAATGGAGCACCAAAAGTAAAATTTATCAGTATAGGTACACTTAAGAAATAGCTTTTTCAAAATGAAGCAGTACAACAGTAAAATGGAATAAATCGATTGCAATTTCTAATTACTTGGAGGCATTTATCTGTTGCTCATATTTTCTTTTAGAACACTACCATTATTACATAATGAATCCAACATATTTTGAAGAACAAATTGTTCCTATTTTTTTAATTACAATTTTTTTATAGATTGCTATTGCTATTTTTTTAACAGTTATATTTTGATAAATGAACTGCATAATTATTTATGTGATTTTTTTAAATGTTTTTGAAATAAAGATTAAAAAACATAAATATTTATTATTTTTATCTTTATAAGGTATCTTTATGCATTCATGAATTATTCCGAAAGTGAGATATATATATTTAAAAACAACAATTCCATAATGTTGAAAACTCTAATTATATACTTACGCTGAAAAAGCTGTAGGAAGAGCAGCTCAAATAATGACACCTTCTACTGAAGAATTGATGTTGTAGTTGTGCAGTCTTGGCACAGACAACTGTAGGTAGGGTGAATGACGGCTGTAAACAGAGAGGACATCCAATATCCACCATGCATGCACATAGACACTATTTATCTCATTAGCACAGTTAAATGTCTCCACATGACTCCATTATTTACTAAAGAAAATGAAACTTTGTCTGTACTCTACCTAAATGCTGAATTTATATATGTTCCTAGCCAGTTGATATCTAGTTAGGAGATCATACCTAGTTCCTGAGACAAGCATTGTTACAGTATCAAGCCTTCATAAAGCTACATCTAAGGGTTGGGTCTATAATTGCTGACTAACCGGTTAGCCCTTGGCAGTAGGTTATAATGATATATTAGTTAACCAATACTTGCAATATGCCACTAGTGCATCACTTAAACAAATTAGAATTTAGTTTCAATTCCAAAGCGGTTTATTGAACTCCAATATGTATGAGTCTTTATGAGAAAAAACAAATATCAGTACATAATTGTTTCTTGTTGATATACTCCTGAGTAAAACCAACACTCTGATTACCTCGGCACAAGATTAAAGATGATAACATGTCATTAGGGACATGATCTTACAGTCGTACACTGACCTTGTACTTCATCAAAATTAGGCGAACACATCAAAAATAATTTGAATACAGCTGTCAAGTTTTGCATTCGCGTATGTGACACCTACACATTTTCAGTGTCCTCATGTGTTATATTTTCATGCTGTATGTGTAAACTAATAGTAGCACTTTAAAACAAAAAGAACACGTTAGTTATGTACCTGTATAAACAACTACAGATATGACCTCTTTTTATCCTGGAGGGTTAGGCCCAAGTATGTCAACGCCTTCACTTCATCCAGTTTTTGGTTTTCAGTATAGAAAGCTATTGTTTCCTTTCCTCTTTTGTGGAAAACCATGATTTCTATTTTAGACTTGTTTATTTTCAGGCTGTTCAGTATACTGTATTCAGTCATAGCATTAGGTTTATCTTGTAGGCCTGTAGATCTTGCAGTCAGGATGGAGTAGTCTGGATCTTATGCTGGCTGATGATTTCTTCAAAAAAGGCTCCTCTGGAGTTAACCTTTGACTCCATTTCCTTTATGTTGAGTGGAGCTCCTACCTTTCTGAGCCCTGGGTTTAAAGGCTGATATATTATGCCAAAGATTGAATAAACATGTTGGATCAGAGTTTCATCTGAGATGCTTGTTTCCAACATTTTCCTTTGCGCTCCAAGACGATCTCTTATTTTTTGCCAGAAGCAATGTGAGTCATTGATTACTGCTGCTTTTTTTGAGTTTTGACCATTCATTCTCAATGTCTACCCCATTTTTTCTGTTAATGCGAGATTTATTATGATTTTGACCTTTCCTTATTTGGCTAAGATTGGCCTCAGAGAGTAATATGAGTTTCATATCTCCTTTGCAGAATTTGCACTCTTCATTGAACCAGCTTGCTTTTCCAATGGATGTTGGATATGGTTTATTGCTCTTGTTGGGCACTATTGATATAATTGGTAATAAGAATGTCAGTAGGTTTTGGAAGTTGGTCTGCCTGCTTGAAGTGCCTTTTGAGTTTTTTATTAGGGTCTCTGACACATTTCCAGTGTTTTTGTCTGTGAGGCACTTCACCCTTGCATTGTCACCCAAGGCCCAGGAACTGTCTAATTCTTGTGCAACTCTTATCTCATTTGATGTGTTTCCTGTAATGTCCACATGGAGAGCATTATGATCACTTTCGAATCATTGATGAATCCTCAGATTTTTAAAGCGGTGCCAATCTTTGAAGTCTGAGGAGGATGTAGTTTGTTACGGTTCGTGCCCTGCACGCTATGTAAGTTGAAATCACTGAGAAGTTATTTTCCAATGAGTTCCAAGCTGAGATCAAATGCTCTGTAGTGCTGAATTTTTGGATATGTGAGCCTCATGGGTCCTTCTTTTTGAAACTGTGTTATATTAAAGGAATGCCAAAACTACTTTGAGTTTGTCAACTTTCGTTGTTGAGCCCTCACATTTTTCCCAACTTACAATTGAAATCTCCCAATATAACCACGAGTGGTTTGACTTATGCCAGTATACAAATTGATGTTTTGATTAAATCGAGCAGGCTGAGCAGGCCCTCTAGCTTTTTTGTTGTGCGCAGACATTGATTACTGTCAGGAGTGAGATATCTAATAGAGTTATGTCATACATCAGTAAATTTTCATGGGTGTCCTACTAGCCCCTAATTTTGTGGTAGTTTTCTACTCTGCAGGCAATAAAGAGGCCTCAGCTGTTTCAAGTGTGGTCTATAGAGTAGTGCATTTGGAACGATTGTTGTATCCAGGTATTACAGATGGTGACACCATCCAGGTTTCTTGAAGAACCAAAATTTGTGCTTCTTCCAAGTAGTTAATTAAGTCAATGCCCCCTAAATTTTGGGATATTCAGGCAATACTCCATGATAGGAATGAAGTTTGTGTCCCCCCAATGGTGAAGATCATTGCTGTTTTTGGGTTCTTTACAAGTCAGTCCTTCTCTGGATTTATTAGATTTGTATTAACTCTAATACACTAAAAACCAAATAAAACAAAACAATTTACTATATCTCCTGAAGATAAATCTATAAAAATAGTTTACTATGCTGGCTGATGAGTCTACCGGTAACGGGTCCCAGTCTGCAAAGTGAGGGATGCTGAAGAACAGTCGAGCAGTTTAAGGTATTCTTTCTTTTCTCTTCCAGACCAACAGCTACAAATGAAGTGCTCATAGTACACATGGGTTATGTGCTAGCGGTGCAAGGGCAGTATGATAGACCTTCTAACAGGTTCACTGAGATATTCATTTGCACCTGGTATTCTTACAATCAGTGGTCCCATCAGGCTCAAGTAAAACTTTAAATGTCTCTGCTGAACATCAGTATTGTTCCTAGGCTGACAGTAACATTAATAAACATGGATCCATTAAACATTAGGTTCATGGCAGCTTTGCAATGATATTGTCATGTGCCTATTACTCTGTCTTTTGGAGATGTTGCACACAAGGAAGGAATTTAAACTTTTCTGCTAGGGTCTCATGAGGAGCTGATTAACACTAGTAGCTCTGGTGACACTAGTAAACTCAAAAGTGTGCTCACCACCCACAGTTGAAACTCAAGTAGTTCACACTATTTCCTTGCTCACATTCATTCTGTTCTCCCTTCTTCACCTCCCTATACTAAACAGTGCTTCCTTGTGCTCCCTTCTCTCTCACTGCTTTCCTTTTCTCCGTCTCTTCCCTGCACTGTGTTTCCTCACTCACCCTTCTCCTCCTTCCTTTTTCTGTGTTCTTCTCTATAAATTCTTCTTTCTTGCTGTCCCTGCTCTATGTCTTTTGGTTACCCATCTATCCCCCTACACTCTGCTTCCTCTCTCATTATCTTTATCCACATTCCTTTGCTCCTTTACTGCAATACACTGCACTTCATTACTGTCCTGGCTTTAACTGAGCTTGCCTTTCCCATCTTGCAGTGCATCCTGTTTCCTCTCCCTACTTTCACTGTTTAGATTGAATGTCCCCTATTATTCCATGCTTTGCTTTTATGGTGTCCATTGTCACAATCTTCTTTCCATCTCCTTCTCGTCCTCAAGCTTGGCTTCCTTTCTCTCTTCTCTTTTTTCACTTTCACTGTATTTAGTCTTCTACAGTCTGCTTATTTTTCTCACAGTCATCTCTCTGCCTTTCTTTCTCACATCACTCAATATATTTGCTTTCCCTTCTCCCATTTTCTCCCATGCAGTCAGCTTCTTCTCTCTTCTTTGTCGACTGGCTTTTCTTATCTTTTCACCTTTTCTCCCCAACACTTTTTGACTGCCCCTTTTTATCCACTTTCCTTCCCGATGTAGCACACTATATAGTGGAATGAAAACTCGAATACTAATCAATAAATACGTCAACACACACACACACTCATAAATCTTCAGAAACACACAAAGAGAAAAAACCCATGCTTATTCACAAAACAAATATGAAATGCCTTCTTACTTTCAACCATGAAAGTCAATTCTACAAAGAAACTTTTTTTTTTTTTTTTTTTACATTTTATAGTTTTGGGGGGATTTTTTGAGAAAAAAAAAGAAACATCGTACTAGTTGGAAGTCATTAGCGGCTGTGAAACATTGCTAAAATGGGAAAAATAAACTGGGAGATCCAGAATTAGTTTTGCCTACTTTTTCATGGTCAAACTGTACATTTTTCGGCATACCATGCTGTATACACCAGCTAGTTAGAAGGGATCAATTTCCTCTTTGCATGGTTGTAAAATACCTTCTGGAAGTTTGTATCCAACTGGGGCTGCATGCAGGAGGGCTGTGGATCATGTAGTTGCTGTTTCTGTTCCATTCTAATTTTTCAGCAACCAGCTTCTCATATTGTGGTGTTAGGCATTCATGCATGGGAGCTGCCCAAATATGTACATTTCTCTTTTTCCCCTACTAAGTATCTTGTAACACTAGTCTCATGCCCAATATTTTGAGGTAGGTTTTCTTTACCTGGTGGCATGATGAAAAACACCCATAGTATTGACTTTAGCGGATATATAAAGGACCTGATTCACAAAGGTAAACTTACACTTTTGTGTGAGTTTAGGACTGTTTGCTATACACAAATGGATTTACGAGTAGTATCTTTACGAATGCGGAGGCTCTGTGCATAAAAGAAAGGCCTTTTTATGGTGCCAGACTTTGTGAGTAGGATGACACCCTGTCCTACCCATACCTTTGGTTCTGGAAAGTTTGCTTTTTTGCCTGTCAAGGCTCCATAATGTCTCGGGTGATATAAGGCTCGTGTGAGGTTCCTTTGTGTGGGCAGGAGGCAAGCCATTTGAAGTGTAAGTGGGGCAGGGTACAGCTCTGTATACCACCATACTTGTAGGATGACACATTCTGCCCACACCTAGTCCCCTTTGTATCACGGCCTGGCAGAATGCATTGAACAGTAGAACGATTCACAGTCATGTGACTCAGGATACTGCTAGATGGCACAAATAGTTTGGACGGAACATGCCAACTTTCTAAAAGTGTCATTTTCAAAATTGTGACTTAAAATTGGACTTTACCATCTACTATTAAAGAGGAATTTAAATTACAGGCCTTGAGACAAGTGCTACTGCAGTAGGTGGCATATTGGATGCTGCAGGTACACTAGTAGCATTTAATTTACAGGCCCTGGGACCATTTGGTGCCACATACTAACGACTTATAAGTGAATTAAATGTGCCAATTAGGTGTGGGTAATTATTACCATGTTTTAAGGGGAGAGCACAAGCAATATAGCACTGGTTAGCAGTGGTAAAGTGCATAGAGTCCTAAAACCAACAAAAACAAATTTAGCAGAAATAGCAAGGGTGGAGACAAAACCTTTGGGCTACTAGCACCCAAGGGTGTCAGGTCTAACACCAGTAGTGCAACAAATTCCATATACATTCTTGACCTTTGCCCACCAAGCTTTCTAGGACATAGCTCTATTTGTAGTCAGGACAACCTTCTTAAACAAGCTCTCTTTGTGATCTCTCTGTACCTGTTGGATGTTTCCTTAGCACAGATCAGACATAATCATTGTTCTGTTTTGGTCAGTCTTTCTGTGTCTTGTTCCCAGGGAAGGACTGGCCATTTATTCTATCAAGATCAGAAAAAAAGGGGGGAGGTAGAGGAATATGCTAGGTCCACCCTCCTAGTACAATAGTAGACCTACAAAACCCGAGATGTCGGGTAAAGAACCTAGCAATAGGGAGAGGATTTTCGCTCAATATGAGTTGGAAAATCAGCAGGAAAGAAAACTTTCTTTCTTGAGTCCCCTCACTCACCAGGGTTTCCCCTTGGTGACATGCTTCATCATACCTAACTAGTGGGCGTAATAACTTTATTCTAGCTCCTAGTCGGTATGTCTAAAAACGGGGTAAGATACTGGGAAAACCTAGCTGTGATGGGTTAGGGATCCCTAGTATACGTCAACATGTTTCGAGCATTCCCCAGAGCTCTTCGTCAGGACTACACAGGGTCCCGCCCTGTGTGTGCCACTCCAAAATAACCTAAATTGAGGTAATTAGTGAAAAAATACGCTGCAACTAATAAGCATGCGTTAATACATACGATAAACCATTGTCACGTAGTATTCATATTTAGGCAAAATTGTGCCCCATGGTCTTGAGGGGATGAGGGCTCTCGTATTCTAATTTTCATGGGAGTTCTCCTCACGGTGCGGTCCAGAGGGGAACAACTAGGTAACACACCATGAGGAGAACTCCCATGAAAATAGAATGGTTTATCGTATGTATTAACGCATGCTTATTAGTTGCAGCGTATTTTTTCACTAATTACCTCAATTTAGGTTATTTTGGGGTGGCACACACAAAGCGGGACCCTATGTAGTCCTGACGAAGAGCTCTGGGAAATGCTCGAAACATGTTGACGTATACTAGGGATCCCTAACCCATCACAGCTAGGTTTTCCCAGTATCTTACCCCGTTTTTAGACATACCGACTAATAGCTAGAATAAAGTTATTACGCCCACTAGTTAGGTATGATGAAGCATGTCACCAAGGGGAAACCCTGGTGAGTGAGGGGACTCAAGAAAGAAAATTTTCTTTCCTGCTGATTTTCCAACTCATATTGAGCGAAAATCCTCTCCCTATTGCTAGGTTCTTTACCTGACATCTCGGGTTTTGTAGGTCTGTCATTTATTCTATCAGGCATAACCCCTGGGGAAAAGGGGGTGGATCCATTGACATAGTTACTGAAGGACCATTCCTGCTTCTGGTGCCTCTCTTGTTTTGTCCAGCTCTCCTCAAGATTCATAAAACCACACATAGCAGGGCTTTCAGAAGAAAGAGGTGAGAGATCAGAGAGGAAGAGAGGGTGAGAAAGGAGGGAGACAGAGAATGGATGGGTTGAAAGAGATAGAGAGAGGTGAATAAGTGAGCTGGGATGGTTTGGACATTTTTGCCATACCTGCTTTGGTTCCCAGTTCAGCCTTTCTTGATTCTTCAACTTCGCAATACTCTGCCACGTTTTTGCCAAAGCTTCTGCCTTTTCAGTTTTTGTTCATGAGTCTGGACAACGTTTCAGTGAGAATCTGTATTTTGACAGTTTTGCAAACATTTGACTCCTCACTCAGGACAAGAAAGTAGTCAGTGGTATGGTCTTGGTTCAAGTACTGAAACAGATGGAGTCCTGCACTTGCTGATCTGTGTGGCAGTCCAAGTACTGAAACAGCACGCATCATGTGTGATACAGGTGATACACGTTCCTTGACAGAGCTATGGGTTGACACTGGTGCAGGATTGCAGAAGGTAGTGCAGGGCACCGATAAAGCCTTGTGTGCCTCCCAGTTGTGAACTACAATCCCAGAGACTTCCCTCCAGCAGTATTTCAGAATCAGAATCGGAATACGTTTTATTGTTTAGTTAATTAAAAGCATAACAATATCCCAACAAGACTAAATACATAACACCATTAAAATATACATTAAAAATATGCCTAAAAAGTTTTGAGTTGCAGCAGTGCCATGAACACACAATTTAAGTATAAGATCTGTGTCATTATACGATACATGGGGTAACAGAAAAAGACACGAGACCTAGTCTCTAAAGTACTGTTATGCTTCACCCATTACCGTATTATGATGCTCTCTCATATCTTAAGGATAAAAGTTTACCAAATATTAGTTAAACTGCAGGTCATAAATGCACAGTTAGGGTATACAGAGTAAAAAAGTTGTACTATGCATGAGGTACAAAGAGGAGACATTGAACATAGTCTCTAAAGTACATTTGTGTTTCGTCTCTAACCGTGTTTTAAAGCTCTCTCATAATTGGTTAAAAATTTTACTAAATGACAATTAAGCTGTGGGTCATTCGGATCGAGACATTTTAATATAGCAGTTCGACAGGTACGAATGCCTCTTGTGTTAAATAAATTCTTTAGCAGTTGGCGACGGTATAGACTTAGAGCTGGGCAGATGCATATTAAGTGAATAAAGTCCTGTGTTGGGGATCCACAAAGGCTGCATGACTTTGGGCCCTGATACCTCCAGCTTGCCTTATCTGCGTTGGATGGTAGCATTCCAAATCGTATTGCCAACAACTTAGTCTTTAGATGGGGAGAGAAAGACAGACCCAAATATGTTGGTGGTTGCAGTTTTGTGTATGATTGCAAGACCATCCATGCATGTGCTCGCTTGCTTAGCCTGGCTTTGTCCTCCATTAATGAATGCTGCTTTGCCGCCTTCTTTAGTATTTGTTGAAAAGAAGTAAATGGTAGGTTCCACTGCCAAAGGTCTGCCATGTTAGCAAGCTTTAATGATGATTGTAGATACTTGATGTAGGCGGAGTGGGGATCACCTTGTAGTGCTTTCCAAAGCGCATTCTTGATCTGATTTTCTCTGTTGCTCCAAACTTTGTACCGGGTTTTTATTGTTACGTATCTTCTGTGTAGATACTGCTTTGCAGCCCGAATTCTAACCGAATCTGTGCCGGTGAAGAGTTACAGGGTAGGTAAGGTAAATAATTTATTTGTACATGGTTGATTAAAACCTTTACAAAACAATTAAAACATTGCAAAAAATTAACTTTATACGACTTTCTAAAATTTAAAAATTTACTTAATATCGATTTATGGCCATCATTGTAATTAAAAGTTTGTGACTTCAGGACACCGTCTCGGAAGTATTCGGTCTGGCTTTTATTAATCCGCAGTCAACATGTTCTTCTGTCTTTATGCTACTAGTTCAAAAAACTTTGTGACCCGACAGTTTAATTTTGTTTTGGTAGGGTTAAAGCACAGTTTGACCGCCTGCCTGCATGTGCGAACACCATATAGTTTAAACGATGGATGTAATAAATTGTACCTCAGGTCCTTTAATTTGGGGCAAATACAGATTACATGAATGATATCTTCTTTGCCAGATTTGCACAAGCGACAATGTTGCGGGGAGTTTTTTCTTACCCAAGGCGGCAGATGAGGGGCAGCTGGAATTACACCAAGGCGTAATTTAAAAACTTTTCTTTTGTCTTTAGATTCATTCCAATGTTAAGATACACTTGAGGTTGCAGTGTTACATAGTCGCTGAGTGTAATCCAGCCGTGCGCTCTTTTGGATAATGTCACCTTATCCTCAATAGAGGAAATAATACGTGCTGATTTTTTTGCAACTTTTTTAAAAGACAAGAGATCAGTAAGGGTGCCCCAGAGGTCTAACAGTCCCAAGGTTTGGAGTGAGTCAAATAAGTAATCTCTTGCAGAGGATGTTCGATGGCGGAGCAGCTCTTCCCATAAATTTTAATTTAAAGAACCAACCTCAGCGCTGCGAATCTTGTGCCAAGTAGTGACATACATGCTCCGTCTTTCCAGTGTTTGTTTTAACAGACCAAATTCAAGCCGAATTTGTGCTGGAGAAACGTATCTTGGCAGGTTGAAGATTGCCCTGTATGAGTTTGCTATCACTATATCCAATAGCGCAGCATCCTTTCCTTGAAGGGGTTCACTCCCATATGTAAGGGTCGGCTGTAGCTTTGCTCGCAGGACCTGGAGCAAGGGGTTAAGCGTTAAGTCAGGAAGCTTGACCTTTAAAGATTTTATCGCCAAACAAGTCACAGTTCCCTTCCCTCGCAAGGACCCTAGTTGTTGTTTGAACGAGTTCTTATGGTCCAAGATTACTCCCAGGTATTTATAGGTAGTTACGAGATCCAGCCCTTGTCCATTTAGATGCCAATTGTTTTTCCTTTTTTTCCGATAATTCACTGTCATGACTTTAGATTTGGCAAAATTTATTTGCAAGCAGTTCCTTTCCGAAAAGGTGTGGGTTACATTCAAAAGATGTTGGAGGCCAATCGGAGTCCGACTGATTAAGACCAGATCGTCTGCGTACAACAGATTGGACAACTGAGTTTTCCCTAGTTTTGGTGCATGGCAGGGGCACTTATCGAGTTCTCCTGACAGGTCTGCAAGAAAAAGGTTAAATAAAAATGGAGCTAGAACACAGCCCTGTTACAGGGTAGGGAGAATACAGTTTTGTATACCCGTAATTTAATGCAATCCAAGATTTCCGCACCTTTTCCGTGCTGAACTACTCTTCCGTAGGCTACTGTTGGTAGTAATTTTGCTCTAAATACCGCTAAAAGTGGAGTAAACAATGGACCTTTTAGACTCTTTGATATTGAACAAAAGGCAAATATTAGGCCGTTCCCCTTTTTCAGTAAGGTTTCATTCTGCTTTTGAAAAGATATTCGACTGTCCAAGTATACCCCTAAATATTTATAACTGCTGACCACTTCCAGTTTTGATTTCTGAATTTGAATGATGATTGTTTGTGGACGTGACGACTTATAATCATGGCTTTGGTTTTTGTGGCATTTACTTCTAACAAGTTCGCCTTGGCAAAGTTCCCCAGTTCATTCATCACTCTTTGCAGGCCAATTCTTGTATGACTTAAGAGCACTATGTCATCAGCATAGGATAGGTGTGTAATAGGCAGTGTACCCAAGCGTGGAGGATGTGAGTTTATTTCATCTAGTCTTGGCAATAAGTCTGCCATGAAAAGATTAAACAAGTGAGGTGCTAGGACGCAGCCTTGTTTATGGCCCTCGCTCGTGTAGATTTTCCTGGTAAGCCTCTTTCTATCGGCTATTTTGACTTGCATCCACGTGTTGGTGTACAGTTGCATTATAGGTCACAATATTGTTTCTGGAAGGCCCCAATGCTTCAACTTATGCCGTAAGATGCCTCTATTGACTCGATCAAATGCAGATTTAAAATCTATAAAACATAGGTACAGATTTTGTCACTGCTGTAAGCTTTTGTCTGCCATTAGGCCTAAGGCAAGGATGTTTGTGGTGGTACCAGTGCCCCTTCAAAAGCCGGACTGATTGGCGGGGATTTTGTAGTTACTCTCGGACCAGCTTATTAAGTCAGCCAAGATCAGTGAGGCATAGTACTTTGCTTCAGTGTCTATTAAGGCAATCAGTCGATAGTTAGCTGGATCGGTTCGGTTCCCGCCCTTGTATACTGGATAGATTATTGAGCCTCTCTGGCTCTCTGGAAGATTATTTGTAATGTCCACCTCATGAAACAGGCACGACAACTGGGCCACCCAAAATTCATGAAAGCTAGGGATAATGGCAACTGTAAAGTTGGGTCAAAGGCAGATATAAAACCAGCTAGCATTGTGTATTAGGGAAGTCAAATAGGAAGAGATTCATAACAGTTATCTATGGTAGGAAAACAAATCCAAACATTAAAGAATCATTCAGCGGAAAACAGCTTTGGGGTTAAATGGAAGAAACCTTAATCATGCAAAAGAGGGCAAGCTGTCACTCTATTTGTGAGTTTCTCATAGTCAAAGAGAAGCTTTACTGACAGGACATCTGCAATTATGGTATGGGGCACTAAAACTGGCAATGCACTCCTTGTCAAGAGTATCTTAGTGAGTCCAATCGTGTTAAGCCTCTATTGCTCTGCATTTGGCGCTGGGTGCTAATTGTCTCATTTAAAAAATGTGGGCCCACATTCATTATTTTTTATGCAAAACAGTTCAGCAGTTTCTGTGCTGCATTGCGCAAGGGGGAGAAAACAGTGCATGGCCATACATATTTAAAAAATTACCTCCAACTGCTGTCATCCCCTGTGCTGGCAGGTACGATGCAGATGTGAGTGTGCGCTGCGAGCATATAATTTGCACTGGGTACATATCCTTCCAGTTTGCATTCCTATGCTAGACACTATTGTTGCTGCAAAGTTCAGACAGTGTATCTTAGTACATTGGGCTTTGTGTCATAAACTATGAGTGTTTGTGCTGATCCAGACAACTGCTGACTGTTGAGACTAGACTGAGAAGGCAGGGCCATTGGTGATTTAACTATTATCTTCAAAGACCCCATCAAAGTCTCTCTAACAAATACACTACAAGCAGATCAGGCAAAGATTTGTGTTTTTAGAGTTGAAACCTCTTCCAAGGACTGCTGGAGGGTCGCCGTAATATATCGCCCTCCAGGATCAAAAAAATACTTTAGTCAGCTTCTTACTGATTTTATTGCTCTCTCGTTCTTGCATTTCAATTTTTTTTTCTATTGGGCAATTTTCACTTCCATGGAGATGATTCTGACAATCCTATGGTAGCTCAACTTACTTTTGACTTAAATTCCTTAGGCCTCCAACAGAAAGGGAAAGGTCCCACACATTTAGCTCGTCACACCTTAGATTTGATTTTCACGAATTCTCCCACTCTGTCTTGTGATGCCCCCAACCCCTTCTCTGCACAGACCACTCTCTAATATGTTTTCAAATTACCAAACCCAAAGTACCTGAACATATATTGAAGGTCTCGAAGAACAGCACAAGACACTGGCGCAAAATAACCCCTGATGCTTTCTCTAGGGAATTTATATTTACACTTACTTCAGCAGACTCTGATGTAGATAAAGTTCTAACAGACTACCACTCAGCTGCAAATGCAGCTTTCAACAAGATTGCCCACAAAACACACATTTCTTTCCAAATTAATCAGGCTGGAAAATCTTCCAATGGGCTCTTCAAAGTGCTTAACTCCTTCCTTGAGCCTCAAGCCTTCTCTCAAGAGATTGTACCATCACAAGCTCTTTGTGACTTCCTTGCGAATCCCCTGAAAGAAGAAAATCACAATCATCTATCAGAACTTCCCTATAACAACTGGGAAAGACAAGAAGCAGTTTAATCTCTGTTCCTTGCTCTCTACCAACGATCTCACTCTAAGCAATTTTAAGCCACTCTCGCTCGACTCAATTCAGAAGATACTGGCAACTGCTAAGTCAGGGTCTTCTTTAGACATTTATCCCCCCCACATTGCCTCTACTGGGAAATTCCCTTCTGCCTGGAAAGCAGCACTGGTCAGTCCTATTAAAAAAAAAAATTATTTGTCACCTATGGATCTTTCCAATTACTGTTCTCCCTCTATTGGGTAAACTGTTGGAAGGCCAAATTGATATCCAAATCATGCAACATCTGGAAACTAATAAGCCTCTGGCCCCATCTCAGTCGGTTTTAGACCCATGCACAGTACTGAGACTACACTGGTCGCGGTGACCGACCTAATCAGATTCTCCTTAGACAAAAACATTCCTTCATTACTTGTGCTGTTTGACCTCTCCACGGCATTCAATATTGTTTCCCATCCATGGCATGACACTATCATGGTTCAAGGACTTTTTAACCAACTGAACCCAAACGATTAATTTAGAATACTATAAATCACACACCCTGAAACTTGATAAGTAGGTGCCACAGGACTCTTGCCTGAGCCCTACATTCTTTAACATCTATGTGGCCGCCTTTGCAAACCTTGTTAAAAAGTATGGCTTTCAACCACTGTCCTATGCTGATGATAACCAATTAATCATCACCTTCAATCAAGACCTATACAATACTAAAGCTTGTTTCTCAACAGGTTTGACCCAAACTGGGTCATAAATATGGTGGTTAGTTGAAAGAAGGGCACATTTGCAGTGCAAAATAACATATGCACTGAAAGTAAAAGCTCATTGCAAGATTTATCTTTGTTATTGTGCTAATCTTTAATAAATCTGGGTTCTGGGATCTGAACTTCTAGTCCCTGAATTTGGAGTTCTGTTGGTAAAAAGCAGGACTGGTGAAGATGACCTTCCTATCCTGGGCCCAGTTGTGAGTGATGTGGCAAAGGAGGAGAGTAAGCATTTGTGGGCAAGGAAAAATGAAATTAGGTCCAGTATAGAGAGGCAGTGACTGGAAAAGGGGTATGAATGAATTTAAAAAGTAGTAATCTCAAACAAGCGAAGGTTCTCTGTGCAGTATGCAGCGAGATATGGGTTACATGTTACAACAGTCTCGCCAGATCTTTTGTCGGTCCTCCGAATACCTGTGACAGCCTTCCAGAAAATTATCTTTTTACCCACAATACAATGAACAAAGAAAATAACGCATGAAGAAGAACATAAGAAAGCCGTACCTATAACTGCTTTGAGTTATCATACCTTAAGAGATTGGGTAAAACTTCAGACTCTAGTTGCATCAGCTATAGGTAACTATTCATAAATAGTGACACAAATGGACTTCTGTTGTTCTTCTATGTCTGTTATTTGGAAAGAGAAAGCTTTAAGTGATTACTTTTAAAATAATCATCTTATACAACAAGATAATGTGGGTATCTCGAAGTGCCGGAGGAATTGTCACTCCCTCGAATCAACTTGATTCAAAGCACTATTTTAAGGATTGGAAACAATATGCATCATGATTTGATTGGAGCACACCGGGAACAGCGACAAATATGTTGTTGGTGGTTTGCTTAGTGGTCTTTGTCTCCATAAATGTGATGGATGCGGACATCGTGGATGGTTTGCCTGGAACCCATTGAATCCGTGCTTTAGTTGAGCTTAAAGTCAAGGCAAACATGTACAACCTGCTTCATATGCAGACGGATGCATACTCTCACATTGTCAGAACCACCATGCCACAAATTACTACAATAGCTGCATAACACATGCTCATGTCATGTTTAAGCACTTTCCATTCTCGAACATGTTTATTCCGCTAGCAGCATTTGCAGCATAGACGTCACACTGCCAGCGCGCTGAAAGATGATGCTAAAAATCCAGTAATGACGGCTGGAGTCACACATACTTGAGTTATTTTTCCAGCCCTGATTTATTGCTTTCAATTTCCTTTTTTACGGGATAAGACCAGGACTAGAAGTAACAGAATGCATGAAGAAAAACATTTGGTATGCATATCTGAGATGGGAAAATGTGTGGTCCCTCTAAACTTCACCATAGCACAGCAAACACACTATGTTGCATAAAAGCAATATAACACAAACAAATTTATATGACCCTAGCCTGTTGCTAAATGTAAACATTTGCACCGCAGATACTGGGTACAAAGAACACCAGTGGTGGCTCGCATAGGGCGTGCTGCAGGGCGGTGGGGTGGGGGAGGGGCAGGGTGGGGGGGGGTAGTAAACTTAGACATACGGAGGAAAGTAAATAATACGTTCCTCCGTTCCGTTGTATGTCCGAGTTTACTACCCCCCCCACCCCGCTCCTCCCATGCCCCGCCCTACCGCCCCGCAGCACGCCCTATGCGAGCCACCACTGAAGAACACGTTTCATCGTCCTTAAAAAAGAAAAGCTTAAAACTGAGAACTGTTGTTTAGCCACTTATGTTCGCTGCGCAGACAGACTCACCATAAATTCTCACTTTGGGCCTCATTATGATGGCGGTCGGACTTTCGTCTGACCGCCATCATCTCGTATATGGGATCGCCCGGCTGGCTGTCAGCAGTACCGCCATAGGCATTAGGATGCGACCGCCACCACAGCGGTCGCAAAGTCTATATTTTGTAGTGCGGCGGGTGCTGCAGGCTGCAGCACACGCCGCAGTACAAAGAATAGTAATTACACATATCCCCGCACTACGTGGCAAGCAACATGCGGTGTCTGCCACATGGTACAGGGATATGTAGGGGGGTACCATAGGTGCCCCCAAAACCCAAAGCTGAGGGCCAGGGGGAAGGGGGCCTGCTACAGGCCCCCAATGTCCCTTTCCTCCAGCCTTTTCATGGCGGGTAAACTGCCATGAAACGACCGGCGGGAGGGACAACATAATCCCTATGGCGGTGCCTGGCAGGCACCACCACCATTGTAGGGATTGAAGTTCCCTCCAAAGGAGCCCGTCGGATCCGTGGCGGTCAGTCTCTCCGACCGCCACCCATCCGCCCGCCACCCTAATGTGGCGGGCGGGAATACTCATTACGATGACGTTGGGACTGCCACCAACAGGTTGTCGGTGGTGGTCCCACCGTCATCGTAATCAGGCCCTCAGTTCTCAACTAAACAGGACTCTGAAGCCCATCAAACTGAGCTGTAGTCATCGTCAGGGAAATCAGAGGGAGGCATAATTCCCCAGGCTCCGTGGTTTTCTAGGGCCATGCTCTTGTGTAGCAATATTTATTTACTGATTTTAATTTAAGCCAGCCCTTTTTCATAAACATTGGACAGATAATACCACAAGATGTCACCAGACAGTGCATCTGCTGTATGTTCTCTTTCCCCATAGGACATGCATTGTTAAACTTAGAAACTGATGCTCGTCCTATGGGAAGCCCCACTGAAGTTGCTGACCCTGACCTCGCAAAAACCTCAGAGCCTTCATGAGTAATCATTCAGCATGCTTCTTGAACTGGCAGAGATCAAAGGGGATTAAGAAGCAACTACTTCTCAGCTCTAAACCAACACAGAAAAAAGTAAGAAAGGAACAGCTCTGCAAATTTTCGCCCAACCCAGGATCTTGAAAGTCTACTGTCAGAACACTTAGGGCCGGATGTACAACGCATTTTACCAGTCGCACACGGCCTGTAAAATGCATTATCCTATGTACCAAACCTATTTTGTGAGCTGGTAACCTATTACAGACTTGCAAAACAGGGTCTGCGAGTCGCTATTAGGAAAGGGCATGTAAAGGGCGTCCCTTCCTAATAGCGAGTCACACTGGTATGTATGAATGTTTTGCAACCAGGAATACGGTCGCAAAATATTCACAGATTACCACCAATTGGTCCCTAAGGGACCCCTTCCTCTTTGTGAATGTGGGCGCCAACATTTTTTCAGAGCAGGCAGTGGTCCTACAGACCACTGCCCACTGTAAACAAATGAAAAGAAATCTTTTTATTCTTGAAATGCATCCCGTTTTCCTTTAAGGAAAATTGGCTCCATATAATAAATTAAAAAAACTGCTATGTTTAAAAAGCAGCAACAGGCATGGTGGTCTGCTGACCCCAGCAGGCCAACGTCCCTGTGAGTGCCAGCCATTCCGAATGGGTCGCAAATTGTGACCTGCTTCATGAATATTAATGAGGCTGGTCCCTTGCGACCGATTTGGGATTCGCAAACAGTGCCTGAGACACTGTTGTACATCAGGTTTTGGAACTTGCTAATTGGGAGCCACTAAAAATCGCAATTTGCAAGTTGCAAAGCCTGACAGTTGTACATGTGGCCCTTTTTTCTATGTACAAACCCTGTTTTGTGATTCAGTAACCTATTACCGAATCGCAAAATAGTTTTGCGATTCAGTATTAAGAAGGGGTGTGTTTAGGGCATCCCTTACTAATGGCGGCTCTCAGTGGTATGTAAGCATATTTTGCGCAAAAATATTTGCCTTTTACCACCAAATGCAAGTTGATGGTACCTATTCACAAACGGGAAGGGATCCCCAGGGAACCTCTTCCCCTTTATGAATGCATGCGAAAACGTTTTTTAAGGGCAGGCAGTAGAACCACTGCTACTCCTAAAAAATTAAACTGAAACGTTTCATTTCTCTTTTTGAAACGCATCCCGTTTTTCTTTGAGGAAAAAGGGTTGCATTTACAAAAAAGTTGCTTTATATAAAAGCAAACACAGTCATGGTGGTCTGCTTTCCCAAGCAGGCAACCATCCCTGTGTTTTTAGCAATTCCCTATGGGTCGCAATTTGCAACCTACCTCATGAATATTAATGAGGTAGATCTATTTGCAACCCACTGGGAATCGCAAATGTAACTCTAAAGAGTTTCATACATTTGAAATTGGGATATCCTAATTGCGATTAGCATTGAATTGCAATTAGGAACTCGCAATTTTAAACGTTCATACAAGTGGTTCTTACAGATTTCGGCACACCGCAAATGAACTGAAAATGTAGGTCTCCCTAAGAATAGTCATAAGTTTTTTTTTAAATCTCATTTGACTGGATCATGAAAGTATAGTGTGCTAGAGGGTGCCTGATTGCTAACTTTAATCAGTCCTTGACTGTACTCTGTAAAAATAGTTTTGAAGGCTGCGCTTTAAAGCAAGGTCAAACTTCACAGAGTTGTGGATCAATTACTACAGTCAACCCATACCTTTTTTAAATAATTAAGCATTGAACACCCAATAGGGATCTCTGGTTCAGAATTTACCATTTGTTCAACTTTCACTTCTCTAAGGGCCTGATGCGCTAGGCAATTATGCAGTCACAAAGCCTGCGATTTGCAAAATCACAGGCTTTGCAACTACAAAGCTACAATTCACAATGGGCCAGATGTATGACTCATTTTACCGGTTGAAAGAGACCCAATGGGCCATTTGTGACCGGTAAAATACATTTTTCCATGTACAAACCCTATTTTGTGAGTTGGTAACCTATTACATACTCGCAAAATAGGATTTGTGAGTCACTATTAGGAAGGGGTGCGCCAAGGGTGTCCCTTCCTAATAGCGAGTCGCAGGGAGGTGTATGATTGTTTTACGACCAGAATATGGTCGCAAAGCAATCGCAGTTTACCACCTACTTCACGTAGGTGGTAAGCCAATCAGAAACTGAAAGGGGTCCCAGGGGACCACTTCCCCTTTGTGAATGGTAACAAAATCTTTTTCTAAGAGCAGGCAGTGGTCCCACTTACCACTGCCTACCCTTAAAAAATGAAACAGACACATTTCATTTTTCCTTTGAAACGCATCCCATTTTCCTTTAAGGAAAACGGGCTACATTTTTAAAAAAAGAGTTGCTTTATTAAAAAGCAAACAGAGACATAGTGGTCTGTTTTCTGCAGCAGGCCACCATCCCTGTTTTATTGCCCATTCCCAATGGGTCACAAATTGTGACCTACCTCATGAATATTGATGAGGAAGGTCAATTGCGAAACCAGTGGGAATCACTAATGTGGCTGGAACACATTAGTACATTTCATTGTGTGAGTCTCTTATTGCGAGTCACAAATTAATTGCAATTAGAGACACAAAATGAAATGGTCGTACACCAGGCCCTATATCAGAAAGCACACTTTGCTACTCATTTGATTCAAAAGGGTGAGTGTTGGGAAAGGGATTTCCTTTTCTTCTTCGAAATTGCGATGTCATGTATCAACAGATTGCAATTGTTGTCACAAACTTTGTTTGAATATCACACTGGAAATCGTTGGTAACCAGTCATAGTGTGAAATCGAAACTGTCCATGAAGGACAGCTTTCTCTTCCTGAATGTGGAATGATGGCACTGGGAGGTGCAGACAGTGTTTAGTGGTACTGCGTGCCTCCCCCAGAGCGATTTGCAGAGTACCCATTTCACTTTTTGATTGCAGCCCTTGTCGCTGTTAGAGCGCGATTTTGCTCTTTCATTTGTAGGGGTGCATTATACTCATGGGTAGTTCGCGCCCGCATATAATCCTTTACTGTGTTAACATTGGGTCATTAGAACGTGTACTGTATATTTCAATGTAAATGTGAAGAAGTTAACGTTGCAAAAATATGTGATTAGGCAAAAATCCTTAGCGTATGGAATTTGTACATGTAGCTAATGAGTATTCACACAATTGATGTGCTTATGTGATGTATTAATATGTATGTGCTCAGTAATAATGTTCATTTATACGTGTGCTTTTATGAAGTTATGTAATGAAGTTATGTTATGTTTATGTTGACCGATTTCTGTAGGCCTGAATTGTATTTTTCCCCTGGAAGCTCTTGCAGTAGACTCAGTAGTGAATTTGATGTGCATGTGGAATTTGTTCTTTCTCACGTTTCTGTTGCTGGTGGAGAAATTCATCCTTGTTAGTTAGAATAATGTCTTTGTTTTAGAAGTTAAGCTTAGGGAAGAGAAGATATATTGAACAGTGATGCTGATGATAAGGGACAATGTACTTTCCCATTGGAGAGAGCCTGGGAATCAAGGTCATCGTGCCAAGGCCTAGGAGCATCGCTGCTGCATGGAAAGTTACCTACAAGGAGATGGCTTGCTTGCATGGGGTGATGTCGCATTGCTTCATAGGATGCTACCCGCAAGTTCATGTGTTGAAGTTAGGGACAGAGTCTGGGGACTTCTGCCTTGCCTTGAGAGAGAGAACTTCTTAGAACGAGCTCTGTAGTGTTAAGCTTATTTACCCATTCAACGTGAGTGGACTTCTTAGGAAACTTTCACATACTGACACATTTACAGAACTTGCCTTGGGGAAATGCTAAGTAGAGATGTCATGTTAGTGGTAGTGTAGGAACAGACTAATGCTTTTTACCTACAAAACTCCAATGAAGGGGAATCTTGACATTGGAGCCATCATTTTCTGTATCTTGATTCTGGAACTGGGTATTCTGTGCATGTTGCACCGTCTTAATTTCACCTGTAGGTTTGGCTTTGTATTAGTTCCAATGTATTTCTACACCCTCATCTTGAAGTGCTTGTATGGCCAATTGTTCTTGGCTTTGTGATAAACTAACTAAACTTAATTGGGAGTCTGTGATTCTTCGGAGTCATAGTTAATTGGAACTGTAATGATTGATTGTCTAACGATTTTCCTCCCCTTCAGACTTTCTTGCAGAGAAAAAGAGACATCGGCCTAGGGTTCCAGAGTAAATCTAGAACATGGAACCCGGCTCCTTCAGTTGGTAGCAGTGTAGGGTGGTTCTCACATGAAGTGAGGGGAGAATCTAGAAAACTCTAAAAAAGGCTTAGATCCCTAGAGCCCCAAAATAGAGCCTAATGATTGAGAGCGAGAACAACAGACTTTGGCTGAGACCGATAGAGATTGATGGTGCAGCGAGAACAGCGGTGAACTGAGGAGTGAGTATCAATAGGAATGGGTTGTGTGTTAGATTGTGCTAGTGTGCTGATTGTATGATGTCTGGTGGAGTTTGGGTGAAAGTTGAGTAAATGTGGTTTCGGGCCGGATGTGGTCCAATAGTTTTGTTTTGCGTTTCAGGCTCCGAAGTAGCCTAAGATCCAGGGATATATTTTGTAGTGTAGAAAACACTGATTTGTTGTGATTGAAGGGATGTCGTGAGCCATCATCAGCAACCCACCTGAGACAGGGAACTTTGTGTGAGTGGACCTATTAGGATCATATGGCAAACCTTGTGTACAAGGGGGGACTATATTGATTCAGGTGACCAGAGCAGGTTGAGGGTCGCTGTGTGTGAACTTTCTCGAGTGATTGAATTCTATTGATCTTTTAGAAAGGCAGACAATTACGGAATTATGATTGTGTGAATGAATGAGAACGGAGAAATTGAGAAGGAGGGTGAACCACTGCGAGGAGGAAGAGATGACATCGGAGTGTGCTGCGCTGTGATAGATCACATGGTGTAACGCCGCACTGGGATTGGTTGGTGATCATCAGGAAGTTGAAGTGAGGAAATCTTGCTGGTTGAAGGGAAAATTTGATTTATTCATGCAATGCTTTAAGGTATTACAGGATCTCTGCAGGGGAGACAGGGGAGTGGTAACTCGAATGGGTGAGGAAGCACCGCCCGAAGATACCCCAGCACATTACATGGCAATGAATGTAGGACTAAACACTAGGAGAGGGAAGACCTAGTGATTGGTGACAGTGTCTGTCTTGCCTGT
The DNA here is from genome assembly GCA_963921515.1 of Calotriton arnoldi. NCBI lineage: Eukaryota > Metazoa > Chordata > Amphibia > Caudata > Salamandridae > Calotriton > Calotriton arnoldi. The sequence goes on from CAWUFW010018219.1 coordinate 122,938, forward strand.
ATCCGAGACAAGTGAGCGTAAAGCACCCAGGTAAATCGGTGCTTGCTTCACAATTTCTCAGACAGTAAATTTTCTCTGAGATGGTGTGAAAAATGAAACTATATATATATTCACTGAAAAAACCACAGGTTTCAGGGACGTTATAGTTAGTTGGACATTTCACTCGTACAAACCCAGAGAAATTCGGCCGTTATAGTTAGTTGAGCTAACCATAACTCGCGGCCCCGCAATGCACTGCTGATGACATCACATATTACATCATTCATGACATGATCAGTGACATCCCTGATGAAATCACTGATGACATCTCAAATGACATCACTGATGACATCACTGATGACATCATCCAGTGACTATGTGTTTCTGTAAAGTTTAAATATGTTTTATATATATATATGCCAAGGTGTATTGAAGAATGAGTGGGTGTATAAGTGTCTGAATGAATGATTTAGTAGGTGCGTGACTGACTGTATAAGTGAGTGATTAAACGTGTCTTACTGAATGCATGGGTTAGTGACTAAACTGTGTAAATGTCTGCATCAGTCTGTCAGTTGGTGTGTAAGCGGCTGCATGGGTTGGTGAGTAGCCACATGAGTGACTATACGGGTTATTGATTGGTTGTCTGAGTATCTGTATGGGTGCCTGAGTGTCTGGGTGGGTGGGGGGTGTGTGACTGTGCATAGATGTGTGAGTGGGTGATTCACTGGGTGTATGGTTCAAGAGTGCATCTGTAAAGGGCAGTATGGGTGGGTGAGTGTGCATGGGTGTGTTGGTGAGTGAATGGATGCCTCAGTGGTACATGTGTGAGTAACTACATATGTGAAAGGCAGTATATGTTAGTGTTGGAGTATGTAAATGACTATATGTGAGAGTGAGTGATTGTGAGAGTGGCTGTATGGATGAGTGTGTGCTTGTATCAGTGATTGTATAAGAGAGTAAGTATGTGTTAGTATCTGTATGAATAAGTGAGGTGGTGTGTGTATAACTGTATAGGTGAGTAAATGGGAGTGTGATTGATTCTTTGCATGACTGACTAGGTGTGTGAGTAACTCTATGGATGAGTGGCAGTGTGTGAGTGTCTGTATAGGTGTATGAGTGCAAATGATAGTGGCTTTATTGATGAGTGACTGCATGTATGAGTGACTGTATGGGTGAATGAGTGGATGTGTGTGTAGACCTAGGAATCAGTGAGTGGGTATGTAGCAACTGGTATTGGTGTGTCTATGGTTTCAAAAATGGTAGTTTGTATTTTAAGAGTGGGTGTATCAAAGGTTATATTAGGGTGTGAGGAGGTGCATCAGATTATCACGTGAATTATGTCATCAGTGATGTCATCAGTGGTGTCATTTGGGATGTCATCAGTGATGTCATCAGTGATGTCACTGACCATGTCATAAATGATGTAATATGTGATGTCATCAGCAGTGCATTGTGGGGCAGCTAGTTATGGTTAGCTCAACTAACTATAACGGCCGAATTTCTCTGGTTTTGTACGAGTGAAATGTCCAACTAACTATAACGTCCCTGAAACCTGTGGTTTTTTCAGTGAATTTCTAAGGTTTTTTAAATGCTAATTTCTAACTATAACGTCCCTGAAACCTATGGTTTTTTCAGTGAATTTCAAAGGTTTTTTAAATGAGAATTTCTAACTATGCCTACAGAGGTAGGACATGTGCAGAAAGAGGAAGAAAGGCACAGAAAGAAGCAAGAGAAATGCAGAAAGAGGCAACAGAAGTCCAGAAAGATGAAGAAAGGTGCAGAAAGAAGCAACAGATATGCAGAAAGAACCAACAGATGTATAAAAAGAAGCAAGAGAAGTGCAGAAAGAGGCAAGTAGGGTGCAGAAAGAAGCAAGAGCAGTGCAGAAAGAACCAACAGAGGTGCAAAAAGAGGCAAGAGGAGTGCAGAAAAAGGTAGGAGATGTGCACAAAGAGGCAAGACAAGTACAGAAAGAGGCAGGAGGGGTGCAGAAAGAAGGAAGAGAAGTGCAGAAAGAAGCAACAGGTGCTGAAAGAGGCACGATGGGTTCAGAAAGAGCAAGAGAAGTACAGAAAGAAGCAACAGAGGTACAGAAAGAGGCAAGAGAGGTGCAGAAACAGGCAGGAAAGGTGCAGAAAGAGGGAACAGGGGTGCAGAAAGACGCAAAAGAGGTGCAGAAAGAGAAAAAAGGGGTGCAAAATAGGCAAGAGGGGTGCAGAAAGAAGCAAGTGAGGTGCAGAAAGAGGCAACAAAGGTGCAGAAAGACACAGCAGAGGTGCAGAAACAAGCAAGAGAAGTGCAGAAAGAGGCAGGACAATTTCTGAAAGAAGCAACAGAGGTGTAGAAAGAAGTAAGAGAAGTGCAGAAAGAGGCAAGTGAGGTGCAGAAAGAGGCAAGAGAGGTGCAGAAAATGACAAGAGAACAGCAGAAAGAGGAAAGAGGGATGCAAAAAAGGGAAGAAGGGTGCAGAAAGAAGCAAGAGAGGTGCAGAAAGAAGCAAGAGATGTGCTGAAAGAAGCAAGAGAGGTGCAGAAAGAGGGAAGACGAGTGCAGAAAGAGACAACAGGGGTGCAGAAAGAGACAACAGGTGTGCAGAAAGAAGCAAGAGAAGTACAGAAAGAGGCAATAGAAGTGCAGAAAGAGGCAAGTGAGGTGCAGAAGGAGGCAAAAGAACTGCGGAAAAAGGCAAGAGAGTTGCAGAAACAGGCAAAAGGGGTGCAGAAAGAGGGAACAGGTGTGCAGAGAGAGACAAGAGAGGTGCAGAAAGAGGGAAGAGGGGTACAGAAAGAAGAGAGTGAGGTTCAGAAAGAGGCAAGAGAGTTGCAGAAACAGGCAAAAGGGGTGCAGAAAGAACCAACAGAGGTGAAAAAAGAGGCAAGAGGGGTGCAGAAAGGGGTAAGAGAAGTGCAGAAAGTGGCAAGTGAAGTGCAGAAAGAAGACAGTGAGGTGCAGAAAGAGGAAGAAAGGTATAGAAGGATGCAAGAGAAATGCAGAAAGAGGCAAGAGAGCCACAGAAAGAAGAGAGGTTTGTGCACCATTAGTACCAATTTAACACTCACATTTTGCAATAAGTAACAAGTGACCATTCCAGCTTTGCAAAGGGCCTTCCACCACGCTGAAACACATGAAGCTGCATTTTTTGGGAACATTTGAGCCGTTTGAGCAAGAAACAAGGCTTTTTTTGTTCAAATCTGCAGATTACGCAGCAGCTGATGGAATATTTGGCAAATGCGGAAAATGTTTGATTATGTGACAATTGATCCAGCCGAACAGTCACATAATTCCAGTGCCCTGCTCATACCTCGGACTAGGTCCAGAAGTGCTCCTCAGTGGTTCCTTCTTTTTTTGTGTCTCATTGAGTTTATAGTTTAGCTTCTATGGAAACGAGGAAGACTAAACCTGAGGTTACCACTCCACAACACAGACTACAATACCACATAATTACTCTCCAAAACACATAATCCCACTCCACATAATTCCTATACACTAAATACCACATACTTTCTATTCACATAATTTCACTGCACAACATACCACATAATTCCACTATACACAACGTACATCCACACTACACCAAAAAACATTAGTAAAAAACGTTTACATTTACAACGCCAATAGCTCTAACTCTCGCAAATGCGAAACCTATTACATTGCAAATGGTTCTTCAACTAGTAGTCGCGTTTGCAGAGTGGTGGAGCCCGCGAGGCCCCCCCACCCTATTTTAATAAAGCCCCGGGGAGGTGTCCCCGGGGCTTGGGGGTACTCCGAGCCCCCCCCCACCCTTATTTGTCTAAGCCCCGGGGAGGTGGCGGTCCCCGGGGCTTGCGGGGGGCCCACAAGGCCCCCCACCCTTATGTGAATAAAGCCCCAGGGAGGTGGTGGTCCCTGGAGCTTGGGGGGGCCCCCGAGGCCCCTCCTATATTTAAATTATGCCCCGGGGAGGTGGCGGTCCCCGGGGTTGTGGGGGGGCTGCGTGCCCCCCCCACACATTATGGATAAAGCCCCAGGGAGGTGGCGGTCCCCGGGGCTACGGGGGCCCCCGCAGGCCCATGCTATATAATTATACATTGCCCCCGGGACCTGGCCCACCCGGTGTCACAATCTCCCCCCTCACCCTTATTGAGCTACCTTGGTCACCCTGTCTCGCCTCGAACATTACAGCGTAGTATCTCGTGTCACGCTCCTTAGCGCGATCACGGAAGAGAGTAAAAGACTACAATTCCCAGAAGCCGCGGAGCAGGGGTCACGTGATCGGGACGACGCGCGTTGCCATCAGGGAAGCGGATGAGGATAAAAGAACTTCCGCTTCCCCCGCAGCGCTGCCGCTAATTCTGGTGACTTGCTGGATATCGGGGAATCCGATCACGACTATTTCGAAGTGGTATACTGAGCAGAGGTCCGGTAAGGGTGTCGGCACACAGATACACCATTCTGTGTTCAAAGGACGCGTATGTCCTTTTGTTTGTTTGGGGACCAAAGACAACTCTGTGCATGCATTGCGGTGTCCCTCCCTGTTGGTGAGACACACGTTTGTTGTCTCTTGCAGGTAGAAGGGATACCGGCATCATTGACACATCGAGGGGGTTCTAGCGTGGGTGTCGTCACACCGATACACCATTCTGTGTTCAAAGGACGCGTATGTCCTTTTGTTTGTTTGGGGACCAAAGACAACTCTGTGCATGCATTGCGGTGTCCCTCCCTGTTGGTGAGACACACGTATGTTGTCTCTTGCAGGTAGAAGGGATACCGGCATCATTGACACATCGAGGGGGTTCTAGCGTCATACTCAGTCCGGACTACTGATAATTCATTTCTTGGCACTAACCGTATGCTCTTGCAGAACTATTGGTGCAAAGGCTATTTTGTTTAGTGTTTGTGTGTCTTTTGTTGTGAATGAGGCAAACACCTCTAAATATTGCATAACGTATTTCCAACACTGTGAAGCAACAGGGTTGGCACCTTTTGTTTTCAATTAACGATCACTACAGTCAGACATTATACTGTTTTGCTATCAATGTTTTGGTGTTACAGAAAACGAGAATGATATGTGTTTCTCTCCACATACAGGCCGATAGTAGTAGCAGGGAATAGTGGAAGAGACAAAAATGACTACCCTGTGACGCCAGGCTTGGCAATATATTGAGGGTCCTTACTTGAAGATGTATACTAGGTTCTATACTAAATGAATAGGAACCATACATATTAACTACGAAGGGCTCATCTAAGACTTCTTGTTCTTTTATTTTTTACAGGTCTCCCTCCCCGCAGTTCCCATCCTTTCCTTCCCTCGCTCGATCACTTCACTGATCTGTGCTATAACAGCAAGCAGACTTGAAGCGGTCGAGAGGTGGACCATTTTTGAGCATCGTTCCGATCCTGAGGAGTGGAGACGCGACAGAATTAGCGGCCCACGGATAGTACTCCTCCCGATCGGTCTCTTTGCTCCAACATGGCTACTTTAGAGGATGTGTTGACCACACTGCAAGTGGTACAACAAGAACTTGTTGCCTCAAGAATAGAAACTGCGGCTTTACAAGCCAAAGTAGATCGCTTACAACGAAACCCTTTTGATGTAGGAGGGGTTTCACCTTTTTCTTCTTCTCATCCTATCACTGTAGAAATACCTACACCGATACCATTAGCACCCCCGGAGAGATATTATGGAGAGGCCAATAAGACACAGGTATTCCTTACACAAGTGTTGTTACATTTTAATTGTAAACCCAAGGTGTTTACAACTAATCAATCTAGGGTAGCTTTTCTGATTTCATATTTAGCAGGAGATGCTGCATTATGGGCGGTTCCCTTGATTCAGAAGGATGATCCTCTTCTGTATGATTGGGACACTTTTCGAACCGAATTCGAGAATATTTTTGATAGGCGAACTCATACACTATCAGCAGATAGAGAACTCTTAGAGCTCAGACAAGGCAATAAAGAATTACACATATACATCACCACGTTCAGGAGATTAGTGGCTGAGGCTAATTGGCCGGAAGAAAAACAATTCGCTATATATTACCAAGGATTACGAGACGAGCTGAAAGATGTTATTGCACAGATTGACCCTCAACCCAGAACCTGTAATGATCTAGTACACCTTACATTAAGATTAGAACATCGCTTGGGCGATAGGAAAGGAGACTCAAAAAGAAGAGACAAAACTTATACCAGGTATGAACGTCCTAGCGTAGGAGAACAACGATCCAAAAACACCCCAGAGCCCATGGAAATCGGCACTGTTAGGGCGACATTAACTTCAGAAGAAAGAGATATGAGACGAAAAAATGGCCTTTGCTTATATTGCGGTAAGCGGGGGCATTATGTTAGAGAATGCCGTTTAAAACCTCAAGGTAATCGAGGGGATACAAAAGGGATGAAATATCATCCATCAACAAAAAGTCGGAAAACTAGAGAGCTCGAGCGACAAAAGAGGGGAATCCTCGAGCATTGGTGTCCTTCCCTCAATAAGAGACAAGTCAGAGGCTTATTTAAAACGATTCTTTTTTATTTCCATTACCTTAAAGCTAAACAATCATTGGGAAGAAAGACCAGCAATGATTGATTCAGGAGCCACCGACCTATTTATGGATGTTGAGGTAGCAAACGCATTGGGAATAAAGTTAGTAAAGAAAGCTCATCCTGAAATTGTAATGGCGGTAGATGGTAGAGTACTGGAGTCAGGACCCATTGACTTTGTGTCCAGTTCTATTGAGGTATCACATGGAGTGGAACACTGCGAACGTATGGTCTTTCAGATAATTAAGGCCCCTCAATATGGTATTATTTTAGGTCTCCCTTGGCTTCAAAAACATAATCCCTCTATAGATTGGACCAACAAGACCCTTTCTTTTGACTCCCAATACTGTCTCGATAATTGTTGCGGATCATCTATCCCACCTTCCCATACGTTATCGACCTGTCAGTGGGTTGCTACGGCTGCAGAAAAAGACACGGCACTGCCGGATCAATATTCAAGATACCGAGACGTATTCAATGAAAGACAGGCAGAGACACTCCCCACATCGACAATATGATTGTCAAATAGATTTAATACCTGGAGCAGTGGTGCCCTGTGGGAGAGTGTATGCTTTAACAGAACCTGAAAACGACCATCTAAGAAAGTACTTAGATAAATATCAAGAGTTGGGATTTATACGTCCATCAAGGTCTCCTGCAGCCTCGCCTCTATTCTTCATCCCAAAGGCTAATGGTGAGAAGCGCACGTGCATAGACTTCAGGGCCTTGAATGACATCACGGTTAAAAATCGTTATCCCTTACCGTTGATATCGGTACTATTAGAGCAGGTAAAACATGCCGTGATTTACACTAAATTGGATTTAAAAGGGGCATACCATTTAGTGAGAATGAGATCCGGAGACGAGTGGAAAACCGCTTTTAAAACTCGGTACGGATTATACGAGTACTTGGTAATGCCGTTTGGGCTGTGCAACGCACCTGCGGCATTCCAATACTTTCTAAATGAAGTATTAAGAGAATTTCTGGATCAATATGTAGTTGTCTATATTGATGACATACTCATTTACTCATCATCTACAAACGAACACTACCAACATGTTTGTAATGTTCTACAGGCATTAAGGGACAACCATCTCTACTGTAAGCTGAGTAAATGTGAATTCCATGTTGACACAGTGGAGTTTTTAGGAGTGATGTTAACACCTAAAGGACAAGAAATGGCGGAAAGAAAGGTAGTGGCAGTCAAAGAATGGCCAGTCCCACAGAACGTTAAAGACGTGCAATGTTTTTTGGGTTTTGCCAATTTTTACCGGAGGTTTATTAATCAATTCTCCAAGCTGATCGCTCCTATCACCCAGTTAACTCGGAAGAAAACACAGTTTCATTGGTCTAAAGAAGCACAAGAAGCCTTTGACGGCCTAAAACAGGCATTTGTCACCGCACCTGTTCTTACCCATCCGAATCCTGAGAAGCCCTACGTTGTAGAAGCAGATGCTTCAGAATATGCTATAGGAGCAGTATTATCCCAACGCCATGAATCCACTGGTCAGTTGCATCCTATAGCTTTCATGTCACACAAGCTTAATGACGCTGAGAGAAATTACACCATAGCTGAGAAAGAGTTGCTAGCCATTAAGACAGCTTTCACGGAATGGAGACATTTCCTGTTGGGGGCCAAGGAAAGGGTGACGGTTTATACGGATCACCGCAATCTCCAATTTATGCGCTCCACTAGACACCTCACACCTAGACAGTTAAGGTGGATGTTGTTTTTTGAGGAATATAACTTCGTTGTCACTTTTAGGTCAGGCAAGGATAATAAAAAGGCGGATGCGTTAACCAGGCAAGATTCCGTACACGATGAGGAAGAAAGTTTAGAACACGCCATACTACCTCCTACTAAAGTGGTTTGTGCTGTAAAGACGAGTGACTTCCTACAGCAAGTGGCTCGTGGGATCCGGACCATCAAATGGAAAACATGGTTCAAGTTTCACACAGAGTGGCATATAAAACAGGGTATTCCTATAAAAGGCAATCAAATATTAATCCCTACTGAAACACTCCAAAAACAAGTATATCAATGGTGTCACGAGATACCTAGCGCTGGTCACTTTGGATTGGAAAAACTACGGAAAAGATTCTTAGACAATTCTGGTGGCCTGCCGTACGAAGGGATGTGACTGAATGGATAAAAAGGTGTGAAATATGTTCACAGATGAAATCAGATCATACCAAACCACAGGGGTTGTTACAAACTCTTCCTACTCCTGAAACGCCATGGGAACACATATCCGTTGATTTCATAGTAGGTCTTCCATCAGATCAGGGATTCACAGTTGTTTTAGTAATAATAGACTACCTCACTAAGATGGGTCACTTTGTGGCTTGCAAAAAGATACCTTCAGCTGAACAACTCGCTAAGTTGTTGCTGTTGCATGTAGTCAGATTGCATGGACTCCCAAAAAAGATTGTTTCAGATAGGGGATCCCAATTTACTGCTCGCTTCTGGAAGACATGGTGTTCTGCTTTGCAAATACAGGTAGCTTTATCCACAAGTTTCCACCCACAAACTGATGGACAGACTGAAAGGGTGAATCAGACGATAAAGCAATATCTTCGTTGCTACGTAGACACCAATACAGATGAATGGGTAGATTATTTATGGTTAGCTGAGATAGCTTATAACAATGCCAAACACTGTTCTACCCACACCACGCCATACTACAACACCTACGGTTTTCATCCAAGATTTCTCCCTTTTTACATCCTCTATCGACAGTTAATCTCCCAGAAGTGCAAAAGAGAGTAGAACATGTTCAGAAAACTCTAAAGGAAACACAAAAACACCTAGACAAAGCTAAACTGCAATACAAACAAGGAGCAGATAAACACCGTCGTATAGGTCCTGTATATAAAAAGGGTGACCTTGTTTGGTTGGCAACCAAGAATATTTCATTTCGAAAAAGAATGTGTTCACTCCTAAATACATAGGACCCTACAAGGTATTGAAATGTGTGAATCCTGTAACTGTTAAACTTGCTTTACCTTGTACCTTGAAAATACACCCTGTATTTCATGTTTCTTTGCTAAAACCCTCTGTTACACCTATGAAGAAAAGACCTAACCCCTTATGGGTGAATGGAGAGCAGGAATATGAGGTGTCTCGGATTTTGGATACCAAATTGAAAGGGAAACGAAGATGGTACCTTGTGGCATGGAAAGGGTACGGCCCAGAGGAACATTCTTGGGAACCAGTAACCAAAATACACGCCCCAAGATTAATCGCTGAGTACCATCAGAAACATCCTGGACACGATTAACTCTCGACAGGGTTCTCTGGAAGAGGGATGTACTGTCACAATCTCCCCCTCACCCTTATTGAGCTACCTTGGTCACCCTGTCTCGCCTCGAACATTACAGCGTAGTATCTCGTGTCACGCTCCTTAGCGCGATCACGGAAGAGAGTAAAAGACTACAATTCCCAGAAGCCGCGGAGCAGGGGTCACGTGATCGGGACGACGCGCGTTGCCATCAGGGAAGCGGATGAGGATAAAAGAACTTCCGCTTCCCCCGCAGCGCTGCCGCTAATTCTGGTGACTTGCTGGATATCGGGGAATCCGATCACGACTATTTCGAAGTGGTATACTGAGCAGAGGTCCGGTAAGGGTGTCGGCACACAGATACACCATTCTGTGTTCAAAGGACGCGTATGTCCTTTTGTTTGTTTGGGGACCAAAGACAACTCTGTGCATGCATTGCGGTGTCCCTCCCTGTTGGTGAGACACACGTTTGTTGTCTCTTGCAGGTAGAAGGGATACCGGCATCATTGACACATCGAGGGGGTTCTAGCGTGGGTGTCGTCACACCGATACACCATTCTGTGTTCAAAGGACGCGTATGTCCTTTTGTTTGTTTGGGGACCAAAGACAACTCTGTGCATGCATTGCGGTGTCCCTCCCTGTTGGTGAGACACACGTATGTTGTCTCTTGCAGGTAGAAGGGATACCGGCATCATTGACACATCGAGGGGGTTCTAGCGTCATACTCAGTCCGGACTACTGATAATTCATTTCTTGGCACTAACCGTATGCTCTTGCAGAACTATTGGTGCAAAGGCTATTTTGTTTAGTGTTTGTGTGTCTTTTGTTGTGAATGAGGCAAACACCTCTAAATATTGCATAACGTATTTCCAACACTGTGAAGCAACAGGGTTGGCACCTTTTGTTTTCAATTAACGATCACTACAGTCAGACATTATACTGTTTTGCTATCAATGTTTTGGTGTTACAGAAAACGAGAATGATATGTGTTTCTCTCCACATACAGGCCGATAGTAGTAGCAGGGAATAGTGGAAGAGACAAAAATGACTACCCTGTGACGCCAGGCTTGGCAATATATTGAGGGTCCTTACTTGAAGATGTATACTAGGTTCTATACTAAATGAATAGGAACCATACATATTAACTACGAAGGGCTCATCTAAGACTTCTTGTTCTTTTATTTTTACAGGTCTCCCTCCCCGCAGTTCCCATCCTTTCCTTCCTCGCTCGATCACTTCACTGATCTGTGCTATAACAGCAAGCAGACTTGAAGCGGTCGAGAGGTGGACCATTTTTGAGCATCGTTCCGATCCTGAGGAGTGGAGACGCGACACCCGGGGACTTAAGGATAACGAAGCACGGGAGCCCGCGCTTCATTAGTTTTTTATTTTCTCTGCCAGATTCGCACACCCATCGCGAATTCTGCCGATTTGTTTTTTTTTTTAAATGCTTTTTTGGGCCCTGGCGGTCCTTGTGGGACCCCCTGAGCAGGCCTAGGGGGTCAAGGTGTTTCTACCCTGCCCCCTTTTCTTGTTTTTCATCTTTTTTTTACCTTTTTCTTGTGACTCGGTTACAAGATGGCTGCCAACACTTCCTGGTTTGGAGTGTTGGCAGCCAATCAAAATGAAGCTCATGCTCGGTAGGATTCGCGAATCCTCCTCGGTGCTCAGATATCAATATGTTTATTTTGGGAATTTCTCAGGAACTACTGAATGGATTTACACTGTTTAAAATAAAGGTCGCTTTCTGAACCAAGAGCTACCTTTTTGCCAAATTTGGTGTAATTCCGTTCAGCGGTTCGGGCTGTAGCCTGTTCCAAAATTCCTATGGAAATGAACATGGCGAAAACGCGTTTTGGGACCCCCCTTTTTTCTCGGCCCCCACTTGACAAATCACCCCAAAACTTTCAAGACCGGAGCTGACCTGAGCTGGTCATTAGTTTGGAAAATTTTGAGAAGATTTGTCAAACGGCGCCAAAGATATTGGCAAAAGAAAAAACGCTTTTTGAATAGAAACAAGGTCCTAACTATAACTACTTACTGGTGACCGCCAGTAGGTAATATAAATATACATATATATATACATATATTTATATATATATATATATATATATATATATATATATATATATATATATATATATATATATATATATATATATATATATATAGCTGGGTCCTCACCCACAGGTACCACCCGTGGCATGCTTCATCATTGGACCCTCACCCAGACACTGAATGTGAATGGGTGGGCTCAACACGTTTGTAAGTGGAGCTCTTTGAGTGGTAGCAGTGAGTGAAGGCAGGGTTGAGTGAGTGTGTTAAAATAGCCTTTAAATCTTTTGTATCAAATGTATTATTCTGGGATCTAGGGCATAGTTAAAATAGATCAGTGTGATGGTTTTAGGAATTAATGTTCCCAGGCATCTGATAGGTTGACATGTTTCAGCCTTTATATAGCCTGTGAAAGGTCAGTAGGATTTCCTCAAGACCTCGTTTTGCCCTGCTTTTTGCGATTGCTAATTTTCTGTGCACTTAAATAGTAACAAACATGCTGCACACATGCAGCAGTGGGTCCCACCGTTCACCACCATGCTTCTCCCGAATTTCCAAACTACCCAGCGCCTCTCTTTTTTAGGGAGAGGTCAAAACAGAAGGGGAGGGAGAAGAAAGGACAGCAAGGTGCATTGGGAGGAGGAAGATACCTGAGTCAACACCAGGAGCATGTCAGAACAACAGGGAGTGAGTATGTCCAAAACCTAGTCACTAACTTATCCGATTAAAAACTGACACCCACCCAGATGCAAGTGCTAAACAAGGGACTAGGGTTCGTACCCACCCCTGGGTTTGACAAATTCCGCTTACACTGCGAACTGGCTGGCTTCTTCCGCAAGCTATGCCTGAAGGCTCTTTTTAACGAACAAGAACCCACTGGGGAACTCTTGAATACAGGACTATGTAAAAAAATCCACTTACTATCCACCGACACACACCACACCGGTTGAAGTATTAGCTTTTGAAAAAGCAGTATACTTAGAGGTTGAGGATTTAGACACAAAGAACATTAACACATTTCATAACCTGACCAGACAGGAAAGGGTGGCTTTGACTGAACTACAGAACGACACTACAATAATAATCAAACCCGCAGATAAAGGCGGGGGCATTGTCATCCAGAATACAGAAGCATACCAAACTGAATGCTTACAGTTGTTAAATAACAGACACAACTACAAGATCTTATCCACAGATCCAACACCATCGTTGAAATTAGAAGTTGCAAACTTGGTAGAGGAGGCGGAAATTGAAGGATGGATTACAAAGTCAGAGGGAGAATTCATACAAAATACCAACCCTAGGACTCCCTACTTTTACACCCTCCCAAAAATACACAAAAATCGGGACCCTCCACCAGGACGACCGATTGTGTCAGGCATTGGCTCATTGTTAGAGCCCTTGTCCCAATTCTGCGATTTTTATTTCAAACCTATTCTACAAAAAAAGAAAACATACATAAAAGACACGAAAGATTTGTTGACACAAATTTGAGATTACAAGTATAATGCACAAACACACCTGCTATTGTGCTTGGATATGGAAAGCCTCTATACAAGTCTCCCACAGGATGAGACTCTGTAGGTTTTAAGACAAACCTTACACAAAGAAGACTGGCAATTTAACACACCAAGAGATTTCATTTTAGAATGGGCAGATCTAGCTCTGACTAGGAAATTTTTTGAATTCGGGGGAACACTGTACCTGCAAACAAACGGAACATCGATGGGGAGCACCTTCGCTCCAAGCATAGCAGGACTTTATGTCTTCAACCTAGAAACAGAATGTATCCTTCATGAGACAAATCCTTATCACAAACACATCTCCATGTGGAAGAGATATATAGACGACATCTTCATTCTATGGAAGGGAGACAGGAACACAGCCTTAACCTTTATTGATTGGTTAAATCAACAAGACAGAAACCTCAAATTCACTCATACCATAGATGAAAATAGTCTCACGTTCCTTGATGTCACGATCCTCCATGAAGAGGGTAGGTTACATACAGACTCGTTCCTTAAACCCTAAGCAAAAAACTATCTTTTGAGATTTGATACTTTTCATCCGCACCCTCTGCGAGAGAATCTCCTTTATGGTCAGTTTATACGCCTATGGTGCAACTGAAGCCAACCAAAAGACTTCAAGAAACAAGCAGAAATATTAACAAACAAGCTGAAAGCCAGGAACTACCCTGATCAACTGATAGAGAAATCAAAAAAAAGAGCATGAAACCAAAACAGAGAGGCACTTTTGGAGGGCGCAACACGCAACAGGACAAATTACCCCCTGGTGTGCGTCACTACATGTAACATAGCACCTAACCGAATAAAAAAAAAAAAAATCAACGTAATTGGAGAACTCTGATTATAGGAAGCAGACAATAGGATCAACCCCTATTCTCTCACAAGAGAGCACGAAGCATACGTGACAGTCTGGTACACAAAAGACCTAGACAACGACAGACACCAGGACAGACAATGCACACGATGCTTGGGCTCCCACCAATCAAAGGACATTACCTCTGTGAGCAATGTAGCGTTTACCACCTGACGTCAGCAACAAAACCGATAGACCTGGGACTAAATACCCCGTGGGAGTTGAGAAAACATACTAATTGCAACACCAAACAAGTGATCTACCTCATTGTATGTCCATGTAGTCTCAAATACATAAGAATGACAACATGAACAGTAAACACACATATTGTGGACCATAGAAGCACAATACGATGTAGACGCAGTACCACCAAGATGGCGGAACACCTCATAACAAACAAACGATCATTCCCCTAATGATGTGAGATGAATAGTTTTAGAACAGATATCCGCAGAGACAAGAAATTAAATGATGATGTTCCATGGGGTAACATTCTCTAAAATATTCTCATATATATTTTGCAAATAAGTCGAGAATGAGGAATAGTGATAGTTCTGAAGCATCCCGCTATTTACACAGGGAAATACTAGGCATGATAACAACCCCAGGTGAATGCTTTTATTATCACCCCCACTGGATGCAACAGGGGTATATGCAACAACTTAACCATCTTGATATCTGATTGCTCGTATTGAAAATGGAGTAGGATCATTATACAAATAGGGTTCGATCATGAATAGTTTTGACTCCTCGTTTAGGTTACAAACAAGGTCTTTTAACTTCAATCTTTATTTTTGGACTCAAGGTTCCAGAATCCTTTGCTCCTGATACATTGAAAGGGTGGAGCCAAGTTCATGCACACACAATAACATTTATCGGTACTTTGACAAAAACCAGCAAGCCCGCACACATCCATTGGCAACGAGGCAGTTTATTGTTCCGACCACATACCGGTGGAGGTTTGTGAGGCTCACACAAACACCAGAGTTCTTCAATGCAACCGGGAGAGTATTTCTTTCATTTTCTTTCTGGTCCCGATCATGTGACCAAAGATTGCATGACGAGGATCACAAGACAAGGATACACGAGGCACATAAAAGGAGAGAACAAACAGACCTTCCTCAACATACAGGGACACAGAGAGACGCTATGAGCACGAGTGGACGCATACTCTTGAGGAAGTAAAGTCATTTCTCTCCTAATTTGACCTCCCATTTTTCAACACAGATTAGCTGAATTGCTCTGCTAATGCAGAAAGTAATCTTTTACAACAAAATGAGTTAAAATGAATTATCTCATCCTAGTGTGTGACTACAGAGTCCGTCCTCCCCTGGTACCCCTATGAAGTCTGTTGAAAAAACAAGTCATGTATGTAATATGTCTAGTCTGTTTTCCTTCTAAATGTGTTTTCTGTAGTGCTACTTTAAATTTTAATTATGCTGAGTTTCTAGATGTGGAGACAACTATTTTAAGGCAAACACAGGATTTTCACCTAAATACTTATAGCCTATTTAATGAACTCACTATTGGAGGTGCTCCAAAAAAGTACGAGTGCCCACAGATGCCAAATCCGTTCCCCTTTTTCTCTTTTCAGTTACAACCATACAAGGAAAAGGTCCTATAAATATGGTCTGTATGGTAACGTGCATGTTTGTTACTATTTAATTGCACAGAAAATTAGCAATCGCTAAAAGCAGGGTAAAAATGAGGTCCGAAGGAAAGCCTATTGACCCTTCATGGGCTATATAGAGGCTGAAGCATGTCAACCTATCACATGCCTGGGAACATTAATTCCTAAAAGCATCACACTGATCTATTTTAACCTAGCCCTAGATCCCAGAATACTACATTTGTTACAAGGGATTTAAAGGCAATTTTAACACACTTACTCAACCCTGCCTTTACTCACTGCTACCACTCAAAGAGCTCCACTTACAAACGTGTCAAGCCCACCCAGTCACTTTCAGTGTCTGGGGTGAGGGTCCGATGATGAAGCATGCCACATGTGGTACCTGTGGGTGAGGACCCTATATATATATAAATGGTTTCATTTTCCACACCATCTCTGAGAAAGTTTACTGTCTGAGAAATTGTGAAGCAAGCATGGATTTACCTGGGTGCATTACGCTCACTTGTCTCGGATACAGGCAAGACAGACACTGTCACAAATAACTGGGTCTCCCCTCTCCTTGTGTTTATTGCATAGTAAAATAGGGAAGCCGAGGGTATACCCTTATCATATACATCTCACTTCTCTTCGGTGTATAAAAAAAATTAATGTAGGACTCCATACTATAGTTTGGCTTCAAAATTGGCACAAAATCACTGAAAAGAAGGGAGATTTGGCTTTTCCACGTTATGGCTCATTTTGATTGGAGGTGTTATATCAGTTGAGGGGAATGATGTCTTCATTACGCCCGCCACCTAGACCAACACAGTTTGAGGCATTAGATGCTTGGATGCGAGCAGCTCAGGCAAAGAACAGGGAAAGATGTCAGGAAAAGATGAGGAAGGAAAGCATATCAGGATGCGCAATGGGATACACAACTAAAGAGATGGAGAGTAGACACCATTGAGGGAGAGAGATTGTACCCATTACTGGTGACAGAGGGAGAAACTCAGGATAGGAATGGTGGAGGAGATGAAGATGATGGGAGCGACTCCGATGACAGCTTGTTAGACAGACTACTAGCAGAGCGTCCTCCACCATATAATCTACATTCAGAAGAAGGAAGGCGAAAACTGTCAAATGCAGTGCGTATGGAAAGACTGCTAACAGCACAGACAGGCCCTAGTGCAGGGGTAATGGGAAGGATTTCAAAAGGAATAGAAGAGACAGGGATACCGGTATTCGGAGGTGCAGAGTCAAGTGGAGTCAACGCTGCCATACAGCTACCGGAAGCCCTTAGAGTACTGGTCACCATCAGACCTGTAGTCTCTGTGTATGACCCAAGTTTAGTGGAAAACGCTAGTCAACAGCAGCCAAGGTTGAGAGAAGGGGTCAGCTCAGGGGGGAATGTAACTATGGATGGAAACAGCCCATTTTTGGTGCCTGTTTAAGCTAATACCCCATTGCCAGCAACTGCAGATCCTTCGAGAGTGCGTGTTGGGTCTAGTAATATAGGATCTGTATCATTGGTGAATTTGAATTCAGATTTGAGGATGTGGGATGCTCTAGTTAGAGGACCCATGGGAAGGGTACCAGAGGTAGGGGCAGATCAGGGAGCGTCTGGAAATCAGCATGTCTTGCAGACCCCAACTTCAGAAAATCAGCAGAGAAACTGGAGTAATGAAGGAGAAGGACAGAGTAGCATGTCGAGTCAGGGCACAATCAAGGCTGCAGTAAAGGCAAAATTGCTAGACATAGTGAGATTGAAAGTGGAGGTGGATGAAATAATCAGTGGAAACTTGCCTTTGAAAGGATAGAACTTTATGAACAGGATGACTTATTGTTTGTGGCAAAGGATGTCACTCGTAAAGCGAGGCGAGCACATGAAAAATTGACAGAATTGGTTCAAAAATATGATGTGGATTTGCCCGAAACAAAAATGTCGCAGGGAAATCACAGGATAAATTACAGTGATCAGGAATTAGAAGAGAAAAGAGTCACAGGGTTGAAAACACACATTCAGGAGCTGGTCATAGGGATAAGTGCATAAAGCATGCTTGACAAATGGGAGGAAAGATGGTCAAAGAAAAAGAATGTTAGGTAGGTGATAGGAGATACGCTGACTCCAGGAGGGGGAATACAAGGAGTTGAGGCTTACCCATTGCGAGAGGTACCAAGCAGAGAGTATGTTCATGTGCCTTGAAGCAGGGGTGACTTGGCAGCGTTCACAAATGATTTTCCTTGGCTGAGTAAGAAACTGAACGGTATAAGGGAGTTGATTGTTTTGTAAAGATTTCAAAGGTGTTATGGATTGGATGGATGCACACATTATTTGACATTGTGGTTCCTAGTGACTTATGGTCTGATTGTAAAATTTCTTTTGATTGGCCTTCTACTGAACCGGATAGGGATCCCATAATTCACGGTTCTTCACTTTTGATTATGAAAAAATTTGACCAGGTAATTACATGGTTACAGTCTAAGATCACTCCACAAGATAAGATTTGGGTCAAAATAGATCGAACAACCCAGGAACCTCAGGAATCAGTACATGCCTACTATGAATGGCTCTTGCAAGCCTTCAAGCAGTACAGTGGGTTAGATACCTTAGATACTAAGGATATGGGACAGTTTGTTTCTAAATTTGTGCTAGGATTGAGACCAGAGATTTGCGTTATGATTCAACATCATTTAATCTGCTGGCAAAACAAATCAGTGGATAAGATCTTACAGTGTGCCAGATATTGTAGCGATAAGGTGGATTCCAAGCACAGGAGAATGAAGGACAAGTTGATGTTGGTTCAGATGAGAAATGCGAAAAGAGTAGAGCAGGCGCAGACAAATTGTGGAACCTTAGGTCGGAATCAGGGGAACAACCAAGGAGGGATTCAGAATGTGTCGAACAATACCAAACAGGAAAAAAAAGGGAAATGGGCAGATCCCAAGCCAGGGAGTAGACATCAATACTCTAAAGAAAACCAGTGCTTGTCATTACTGTCACAAAATCGGGCATTGGAAGTGCATGTGTCGAGCAAATGCAGCTGATCAGTTAGAGGAGGAAGAGATTGAAGAGGTGCCTGATGTTATAAACACAGTAACAAGACCTAGATCCTTTAATGGGGTGGGTCCGAATCAGCTAGTGCAAGTACCCCAAACTCTGAGAATTCCACAGAGTAATCGAGCGTATCACCAAATGCCCTTTATGGAAACTCTGGACGGATTTGATCTGGATCTGTCACAATGACGGTGCATGAAGGGGGAGGAAGACTGTACTGTTGGAGTAGTCTTAGAGGTAGACCAGAGTGGACCGAATGCGGAGGCAGATGTAGACAGTCATCCCATTAGATTGTTGATTGATACTGGTGCTACCCGTTCTATTGTGAGATTCGCAGTAGTCCCAAACCTACCCCTCTCTGGACATTGGATCCAAGTTGTAGGAGTTGCCAATAGGAGAATGACAAACCTGCTAACAGAAGAGATACCAGTGAAAATAGTAACTTTCCAGGATCGACACCAGTTTGTGGTGTGCGATTCGAGCCCAGATCTCTTATGCAGACTGAATTGTACCATCTATTGTACGCCTATGGGAGTGGAACTACAGACAAATGATGATGACATTGCATTTAAATTGGTGAACCAGAACCACTGTGTAGACTTGTTTCCCATGCTAACAGTGGATGAAATGCCATGTGACTTGAGAGACACCATCTCTCCTGTGGTGTGGGACTTCACAGGGGAAGAGATAGGATTGATTCAAGGGGTTGAGCCAGTTCGCATACAAATCAAGCCAAATGCAGAATTTCCAAGAACGCCCCAGTACAACCTGACCCAGGAAACGGTGACAGGGATTACATGTGTGATCGAGTCCATGATTGCGCAGGGCATCTTGAAAGAGATAATAGGAAGTCCGTGCAATTCACCTATAATGGGTTTGCAGAAACCAAGTGGTAAATATCGCATTGTTCAAGATTTGAGGAAAGTCAATTCGATTGTGATTCCACGTTGTCCCGTTGTTCCAAATCCATCTGTGATCCTAATCAAATTCCTTGTGAGGCTGAATGGTTTACTGTGATTGACTTATGCCAAGCGTTCTTTTCTATACCCTTACGTGAGGAAAGCCAATTTTTGTTTGCTTTCCAGCTGGTGTACAGTGTGTTAATATGGTGTTGTATTCCACAAGGGTATACTGAGAGTCCGTCCATCTTTAATCAGATCTTGAAAAAGAACCTTGAGAGCTTGGTGCTGCCACAAAGTTCAGTGCTTGTGCAATATTTTGATGACCTCCTGATTGCTTCAGAGACCGAGGAGGCTTGTAGGGATGATATCATTGCTCTATTGAATCACTTGGCAGAAAATGGACACAAGGTGTCCCCGAGCAAACTTCAGTACTGTTTGCCTGAAGTTCAGTATTTGGGTCATCACATTGAGAAAGGCAAGAGAAAGGTGTCACCAGACCGCATTGAGGCGATCATGAAAATGAATCAGCCTACCATGCAAAAGGAAGTCAGGGTGTTTCTGGGAATGGTTGGCTACTGCCGACAATGGATCCCAAACTTCTCACTGAAGGTGAAGCCCTTACAGAGATTGACACACAAAGATGTGAGCGATCCAGTACCCTGGGTTAACAATTGCTTGATTGCCTTCCTAGAGCTGAGAGAAAGCCTGTGTCGCGCTCCAGCTCTAGGAATGCCTGATTACAACAAAGAATTGTCTTTATTTTGCTGTGAAATGGAGGGATGTGCTCTAGCTGTACTCACCCAGACACATGGGGGTGTCCGTAGACCAGTGGCCTACTTTTCAGCTATATTAGATCCTGTAGCTTCAGCGTTGCCTGGATGTCTTAGATCCGTTGCTAGAACTGGTATCAGCATTGAAAGATGTGAAAGTATTGTGATGGGTCATCCTCTTATTGTTTACATTCCACATTCAGTTGAGCTCCTGATGATAAGAACCAAGACACAGCACTTGACCAACAATAGGCTCACAAGATACGAACAGATACTGTTAACCTCAGAGAATGTTACCTTGAAGAGATGTTCTGTGTTAAATCCTGCTACCTTGATGCCTATGCCTAATGTTGAGGGAGAAGATTGTGAGGACCATGACTGTCTGGATGTGACTGAACTCTGTACCAAACTGAGACCCTACATTGTCGATAAACCTCTACCTGAATCTGATCAAGTCCTTTTTGTTTATGGTTCATGCTTAAGAGACAATGAGGGTTACTTGAGAGCAGTTTTTGTGGTTTGTACCATTTCTGGAGTTGTGGAAGCTGCTTGTCTACAGGGAGTATACTCCGCACAAGTAGCTGAAATCATTGCTTTGACACGCGCATGTCTTGTTTCTGATCAAAGCCGAGTCACCATCTATACCGACAGCCAGTATGGTTTCGGTGTGATTCATGACTTCGGACAGCTATGGTCACAGAGGGGGATCTTAACATCATCAGGATCTCCCATCAGAAATGGAGAGTATGTGAGACAACTGTTGGAAGCCTTACAGCGACCGAAGGAAGTGGCAGCCATAAAGTGTGCTGCTCATGGGAAAGGGGAGGATTTTGTGACAGTTGGGAATCTGTATGTGGATGAAGTTGCCCGCTTTTGTGCTACTCATACATGCATTTTAAATAGGGATTATTAAGGCGAGAGCATAGAAAGAACCGAGCTCAGCATGATGTTAGCCATAGTGGATACCTGGGATGAGGTCAGGCATCTGCAAGGAGAAGTGTCAGACCAAGAAGATTGTCTACTGAATCCTATGGCGAGACAGATTCATGGAGCAGTTCACATTGGGAGAGATGCAATGGTGCGAGTGTTCAGACAAACATAGTTTAACCCGAGGTTTTGCGTGTTTGCTGATGCAGTGTGCCATCGATATGTGAAGTGTCAACAGATGAATTCTGGAAAGAAAACGGTGGTTGCCTTGAGTCACATTGGAAGGTCAAGGGTCCCTTTTAACCGAATTCAACTGGATTTCATCAAGTTGCCTAGGTGCAATGGGCTGAGGTACATTCTGGTTGTAGTGTGCATCTTTTCACTGTGGGTGGAAGCATATCTGACTAGAAGGTGTGATAGCCTCACAGTAGCCAAGTTATTGCTAAGAGAGTTGATTCCAAGGTTCAGGTTTCCAACTTCATTGGAGTCGGATAGAGGAATTCACTTTCATAATGAGATCATGAAGCTGTTGTGCACTGCCTTGAATGTTGATCAGAGATTACACTGTAGCTACAAGCCGGAGGTATAAGGTATTGTGGAGCAGATCAATGGGACTCTAAAGATGAGATTGGCAAAGGTGTGCTCTTCGACGTCTCTGAATTGGTCTGATGCATTGCCTTTGGTGCTGATGAGTTTGCGCAATATTCCAGATAGGAGAACCGGACTAGTTCTGCATGAGATTCTCATGGGTAGGGAGATGTGCTTGCCTGCAGTACCATCCACAGTATTGATAAACATCACCAATGATTTGGTCCTTGACTATTGCAAAGGATTGGCTGATGTGGTTCGTTTTGTGTCTCACCAGGTTGAAGCTGCAACTGCACCAACCTCTAAAGACCTCTGTCATGACCTGGGCCTGGGGGACTGGGTCCTGGTCTGGAAGCATGTGAGGAAGAACTGTCTTGATGCAAGTTTGCGAGGTCCTTACCAGGTGATTTTGGTGATGAACACTGCTGTGAAGTGCAGAGGTTTGCTGAACTGGATTCACACCTCCCATACCCGCAGAGTTTCAGGACCCTCGGAAGAAACATCTCCTTTCCCTTAAGTGACTCCAGCCGTGGTTGCAAGACCACCGGAGAGGGCAAGCCAAGATGTGGGGGTTCCTGAAGAGGCTGGATACCCACCAGGTGGAGCTGAGGGGAGACACGCTACACAAGACCCACATACAGACTCTGAGGGAGACGGTAACATTGCAAGTGGTATATAGTCAGACTCAGTTGAAGAGACTGGTGTGGAAAGTGGTCAGGTGCTGCTGAAGAAAACTGAGGTTGCAAGAGAATCGTGGCCTGTGAGACAGAAAAGGCAAAGCCTGAGACTTGCACTGGAAAGAGATCTTGCGCCCATCCCTGAATCATCTGAGCTGGATCAAAGTGACACAGAACGAGCACAGGGGAGCTTGAGGAGATTGAGGAGAGTGAGAGTACTGTGCAGGAGATACGCTTCCCCAGTGTGAACTTACCTGGTCACAGATGCCGGGAACAGTGAGGTCGGGAGAGTGAGGTCCGGATGAGTAAGACTCGAAACATCAGTGTTGATGATTGAAATTGAACTGTTAGTCCCTGGAATAGAAACTAATGGAATTCTGACACTGACTGTACCAGATCCACCGAGACTGAGTGGCTTACGGAGCTTGATTTTGGAAAATCATACATTTCCATCTTTTGGGTATCAACCATCAGCTCAGGAGATTGTAGCATTTCGTATTTAACTTTTTCAGCTTGTCATTGAAGAAATTGGCTCTGATCTCATAAGGGATGTAAATTGAACTCTGAACTGTAAATAAAAATCTTTTCCTCAAAAGAAGATAACCTAGGCCCGAGTGGAAGAAGAATAAAATCAGGGACTTGTCCATAGAAGAAGAAAGAGTGCTAGAGAATCCTTCCAGCTGTGTAAATAATTGTGCCAAGAACTAAGGGCCAGATGGACAACCATTGGATTTAGCGCCTCGCAATTTGCGACAAATTGCGAGTCACTAAATCCAATGTACAACAGTGTCAGAGACACTTTTTAGCGATTCCCAATGGGGTCGCAAAATGCGAGGCTCATCAATATTCATGAGCCACTCGCAATTTGAGACCCCATTGGGAATGGCCAGCCTCACAGGGATGGTGGCCTGCTGGGGTCAGCAGACCACCATGTCTGTGACTGCTTTTCAATAAAGCAGTCTTTTTTTTTTAAATGCAGCCTGTTTTCCCTTAAAGGAAAACGGGATGCATTTAAAAAAGAAAAAATGAAACGTTTTAGTTTCATTTTTTAAGGGCAAGTAGTGGTCCCTGGGACCACTGCCTGCCCTTAAAAAATATTTTCCACTGCATTCACAAAGGGGAAGGGGTCCCCTGGGGACCCCTTCCCGTTTGCGAGTGGTTTACCACCCTTCTGAGAAGGGTGGTAAACTGCGACTGTTTTGCGACCGCAATTGCGGTCGCAAAAGAGTCATACATAGCTGGAGGACTCGCTATTAGGAAGGGACGCCCTCGGAATGCCCCTTCCTAATAGCGACTCACTATTCCTATTTTGCGAGTCGCAAATAATTTGCGACTCGCAAAATAGGAATAGTACATGGCCGAACCGTTTTTTGCGGGTCGCAGAGGGGTCTGAAACCCCTCTGCGACCACAAAAAACGGTCATACATCTGGCCCTGAGTGAGAACCATTTCTACGACTTCAAGAAACTGCATGTGAAATTTGCTGTGCAACAGTGAGGAGCAGAGAAAGAGACTTTGCATTGTTCCTCTTACAGTCACAATCCAAATTCAGTTGACAATGGAGTCTGGAAATTCGAACTGTAGGCACAAATGTATAATAGGTACACTTACAGTAGGAGTGATCATAGTTATAGCTGTAGTCATCATTATGTCCGTTATAGGTTCACATGAAGCTGAAGTTAATGGAGAAGGAGTACATGGGGCATCCACACCTACCACTTTTAGCACAAAAGAGGGTACATTAGGAGCTGACAGTACCTTGAGAGAACAGATTAGTCGCTTGTTGCACGTAGATTTGTCTAAGGGTGATCATACGTTGAATGCTTATACAAAGTTGTTCTATGTAAATACAATGGAAGTGAGAAATTGCCATGTGTATGCAATTACCTGCATCTGTTGAGGAGGGTATCAGATACCATCACCTGCCTTTGACGTATGGTATTACTTGTAGTTTGTTACTTAGCATGTTCTATGGTAAGGGTCATTACAAGTACTATTTCTCCAATTATGGCGTAGTGCTTTCAGAGCTGCCAGCTTACAAGCATCTTAATAAGTATGATTATTATAAGCAAGAGGAGAGAATGGGAAAGTATTTCATACCAACTGTTACATTAGACACAGCTTATGCACATAGACATAATTTGACGTGCATGCTGACTGGCATAGAAAAGAAGTTTGTAGATCAAGTAGAAGATAGACAAAGATCATTAGTAGTTAAGCTTAACAATAGGAAAGACAATTTTGAATGGACCAAGGAAGAGTTACCTCATAAAGCTAGGGGAAGTTATGGTCCGATAGCTTTAGAGAACAGCGAGGAAAGCTTTGTATCAGACAAGTGACAAGATCAAATATTTGTAGGATAGAGTGTCTGTGATCATATCTTCACAATTGAGGCCTCTGTAAAGAATTCTTACAAGAGACAGTAAAAGTGGTGCCAAATGTGTATTTCGTGTGTGGTAAAAATGTGTATGTCCGGTTGCCACTGAATTTGTATAGAACATGTTATGTGGCTGTTGTGTTTCCTAAGATATTCCATGTGGAGGATTTGAAGAGTTTGGAAGGTAAGCCACCACATAGAGAGAGACGTGGTACCAATGCAGGAGAGATTGTAGGAGATGTGTTTTGAGCAATGATACCAAGTTTGGGAGTGGTTTTAAATAATGGCAAGATTAGAAGGTTGTCTACTGTATTGGATACGTTGTCAGACAATACAACACAGTCATTGCTACTCGTGGACGGAGAGATGGTCTCAATAAGAGCTATGGGGATGCAAAACCATCTTGCTTTAGATGTGTTGTTACCAAAAGAGGGCAGAGTCTGTAAAATGCTGAGGGTTCAACAGTGCTGTACTTATATCCCAGACCATAGCAATGATCTGAGGAAGTATATAAGTTACATCACTGAGATACAACATGAGGTACATGATTTGGCAACTGAGGGAGTTTGGAGCAAGGTTGGTAAAGGATTTGGAAAGGTTGGAAGTTGGTTTGCACGCCTTGGGAAAGGAATTCTTGGTTATATCTTGAAACCAATGGTAATAGTTGTGGTTTGTATCATCTTGTTGATGGGAACAGTGAAAGCTTACAAGTGGCATCAGTCAAGGCAAGTTGAGAATTCTGTTAGACAGTGAGAGAGGAGACTGGAGAGACTGCAGGACAGTCACAAAAGAATCTCAAGAATTTAGAGACGTTTCGACAGGGAAGACAGGCTACAACCTCTGTTTAGGTCAGTTCTTTCTACAGGGAGTTGAAAATGAGTATGATGACACTAGTCATTAGAGGGGGGACTACTAGAACTCGATTTTTCTCTTTCATTTGTAGAGGTGCATTATAATCATGGGTAGTTCGAGCCCGCATATAATCCTTGCCCGCATATAATCCTTTACTGTGTTAACATTGGGTCATTAGACCGTGTACTCTAATAATGTGAAAAGTGAAGTGTTAGGTATATTTCAATGTAAACGTGAAGAAGTTAACGTTGCGAAAATCCTTAACGTGTGGAATTTGTACATCTAGCTAATGAGTAATCACACAATTGATGTGCTTATGTAATGTGTTAACTTGCATGTGCTCAGTAAGAATGTTCATTTATACATGTGCTTTCATGAAGTTATGAGCCATTTCTTATGTTGACCAATTTCTGTAGGCCTGTATTGTATTTTTACCCTGGAAGATCTCGCATTAGACCCAGTAGTGAATTTCATGTGCGTGTGGAGTTTGTTCTTTCTTAAGTTTCTGTTGCAAGGGGAGAAATTAATCCTCGTTACTTAGAGTAATGTCTTTGTTTTAGGAGTTAGGCTTAGGGAGGAGAAGAGACATTGAACGGCAATGCTGATAATAAGGGACAGTGTACTTTCTCATTGGAGAGAGCCTGGAAAGCAAGGTCATTGAGCCAAGGCCTGGGAGCATCGCTGCCGCGTGGAAAGTTACCTACAAGCAGGTGGCTTGCTTGGATGGGGTGATTTTGCATTGCATCATGGGATGCTACCCGCAAGTTCATGTGTTGAAGTTAGGGACAGAGTCCGGGGACTTCTGCCTTGCCTTGAGAGACAGACCTTCTTAGAACGAGCTCTGTAGCTTTATGCTAGTGATCCAGTCAATGCAAGTGGACTTCTTAGGAAGCCTTCACGTGCTGTCACCTTTACAGAACTTGCCTTGGGGAAATGTTAAGTAGGGATGTCACGTTAGTGGTAGTGTAGGGACAGACTAATGCTTTTTACCTACGAACCTCCAATGAAGGGGAATCTTGACGTTGGAGCCATCATTTTCTGTATCCTGATTCTGGAACTGGTTATTCTGCGTATTTTGCACCGTCTTAATTTCACCCGTAGGTTTGGCTTTGTATTAGTTCCAATGTATTTCTACACCCTCATCTTGTGTTGCTTGTATGTCCAGTCGTTCTTGGCTTTGTAATCAACTAACTAAACTTAATTAGGAGTCTGTGATTCTTCTGAGTCATAAATTATTGGAACAGTAGTGATTGGAGGTGCATGGGAGGCAAGATGGCGGCTGAGTAGTCGGCCGAAACAGCCTTTCCCCCCGGCCAGTTCAAACCTTACCATTTAGGACGTCTCCTAGGATGGCTCTGGATTCGCGGTCGGAGTGAAATTACCTGGGCTGCGTATAGCCACTTATTTACTTGTTACATTCAGCAGACTTTGCACTCATTTTTGTGGGGTCATCTTACATGGCGTCTCTCTCGCTCTGCTATGCTGGCCTCAGCAGTACAGAGTGTCTCAAGACAGGAAGCCGCGATGCCACCAAAAACCGTGAGAGGGACCAAGACGCATGGCTCTATGAACCCTGTGAACTCTGCAGCCGCACTGCGAACAGAGAGCGGCTCCCAGCGCCCGGCAGTACACACTGCCAAATCTACTGTGAGCTCTTCTGAGAAGAGGTCACTAAAAACAGATTCCAGCACCCATTTTTGGGATAAAAGGCACCAGCAAAAGAATAACTCTACAAGAGACATTGCCCCTCCTGCATGTGGTAGTAGCTGTGGGCAATTGTCCAGAGACAGGTATAGAGGTGAGCGGCTTACAAGGGGACATTGCTGATTAGGGCAGCGGGCTCATTGGGGCTGAGGGAGGCGTTCATATAACACCAACCAAAGGCAGGCTACTTCCCCTCTTGGAACCCTCCCCAGCCGCTAAAGCAGTTAGCATTGATGGGTATGGCCGACCCCATTGGCAAGGAGACCTCACCCCTTAAGGAAGAAGCTAAGGCACTGCAGATTCACTATGGGTATAGTCAACAGGTTCAGGCTGAATTGGCTGATACTGTAGGGGGAAATGAGGTAGATTCTGGTGATAAATTCTTCTCATTATCTGACCCCTCTAATTCATCTGACGATGAGAAACTGCACATTCGCAAGCTAAGTCCTGGGAGCAATTCACCCATGAGCGCATGGAGCAATTCAAGCAGCCTGCACTTGGAGGAGGAACAGACATCGGTGGTGGGTGATGCCTCTCGCACGATCTGTAAGAAACCTCAATCAGAAGCTAGGGAGCTGCAGGGAGGTGCAGGTGCTCTATCGTGGGACTACTCATTTTCTTCGGTGCTTGCTGTGTCTGGAGAGTGCCTCCTGAATTCGACTCAGGCCAGTTCAGCTGCTATATATCAAAGTATAATGGAGCACCATGAAGAGACAAGATCTGAAAGTAAAGAAAAACCAGCTTCCGGTCGTAAAATGCAAAATGCCATCTGCTGGGTCGCTAAATCTTGCTCAGAATTTGCTGAACGGATTGGGGAGGCAGAAAACCGCATCTCTACACTCGAAGATGAGCTGACGGCACAAAGAACATTGACTGATCTGCTCAGATCCCAGAAGCAGGATGCCCAATGGAAGCTCACTGAGTTGGAGAACCACCAGCGACATAACAATCTCAGGATACTTGGGATTCCGGAGGGCATTGAAGGCTCAGATATCCGCAAATTTGTTCTTGAACTTTTCTCAGAGGCCTTTCCGGAGCTAACTCAATGGCTCTGGGATTGTGAAGTGCAGAGGGCCCATCGCTTCCCATTCAAAATCCATGCTCGACCTGGACAAGATGGTGTAAAACCTAGGACTCTGCTAATCTCTTTGAATAATTTCTTAGCACGTCAGGCCCTATACGATTTTGCAAGGTCAGACAGGAAAAGATCTGGGAAGGGGCATGAGTTTTTTGTTTGGCCTGACTATTGTCAGGCTACTGTAGAGAAATGGTGGCAACTTAGACAGTTAATTGCAACTTTTCAGAATAAGGGGCCCATGTGTTTTTACTTAATCCTGCTAAGCTCAAGGTCATTTTCAAGGATGAAATCCATTTCTTTTTCTCTGAAACTAAAGCCAAAGAGTTTCTGAAGACTTTAGAGTCCTAAGTATTATATTTGGTGGGAGTATCCCAAACAGGGAACAAGATAATGCATACATTTATCTCACTTTTTGTTTCTTTACTTTTCTAGCTTCATTTTGGGGTTTAATCACAGTCATTGTGAGACTGGCCGGGGGGAGGAGCGATCTCCATCACAATGGGCCTAAGTGGTCCGGAAGCCTCTGTGGTTGGGTGTGGGGTGAGTGGCTCTTCACAGAGTGGGAGGAGGAAGGATGGAGTCTTGGGTGGGGCCCGGCTGGGCAGAGGGGCTATTGTGGGTTGAGGAGGAGGGACAGAGGGTTGGAACAGAGGGTTTTGGGTGGGGTAAAATAAGCCACTTAGTCATAAGGAGCAAGCAGGAGAATGATATACACATGTGCAATCTTGAAATGTTTTGCGATGATGTATTTCTTTTTGGTGCTTATTTTACTTTAAGGAGGGGAGGAATGGGACTCTAGTTTCTGATGTTTAAGTGATGATCGTGGATGGAATCCATATTTGCTCTATTAATATATGTGGGCTGAATGATAGAGCCAAAAGACACAGAGTAGCGTTGGAACTAGGATCAATTCAGTCGGATATCGTCTGTATACAAGAAACTCATATCCCATGGGGGAAGCTCAGGGTATTAACCGAATTGAGATACACTCTGTTAGCCTGTACATCCCATAGCACCTTGACTCAAGGGGTGGCTATTCCTACTAGACACTCGATCTTCACCTCGGGTAGGGTGATTGAAGATAGGTACGGTCGGTGGCTGAATATTGAATGTTGCATCGGCGCAACTAAACTTACACTCTGCTCGGTATATGGCTCAAATGTCGACGAGGTGCAAGTCCTGGATTTTCTTAATGTGGAGCTTGCATCCTGGCCAGCTCCCTTGTTTTTTTGTGGCAACTTGAATATTCATCTCGAGGTGTCACACACTCAAGTGATAAGTGGAAGCTACACTGGTAGGAAACTCAAAGTTTATAGGGCACTGCAGAGTTTAGTTCTAGACCATGGCTTAATATATGTTTGGACGAAATACAGGCACCCTGATCCCGGTGTTCACTTTCTATTCTTTTCCGTATAATAAATTGTATAGATTGGATTATTTTTTAATGTCCTCTACTCATGTGGCTGGGGCAAAGATAAATTCCTTTCCAAACGTTTTTTCAGCTCATAACCCTTTCAGACTTGATATTTTGTTGCCCGGATTTATTAGACCCCAAGGCTCTTTCAGCTTTGACAGAAAGCTGCTATTCAATGTAACCTTTGTCAGCCACCTTAGAGGGTGGTTAACACAGTTTTTGCAACTGAATCATAATACAGCTGCCAGCCCGATTGTCTGGGATGCTTTAAAATCTGGAATCAGGGGTCTAATGCAGGATCTTGTACAGGCTGAACTTAGACTCACTAAGGGACTACAAAATAATCAGGATATCCCTGAGGCACAGGAGCGGGTTATGGTTTGTAAGGCTAAAACCAGCCAGCACTGGAGTTTGGAGGACACTAGTAAATATTCATTGTACAAAAGAGAATGCTATGAATATGGCAAAACCACTGGCAAATTTCTGGCCATAGGGATCAGGCAAAAAGAGGTGGGGAGGAGCATAGCCGCCATTAAGGACCCCTCCGGCAGACTAATGGCAACACCATTGGAAATTCTGTATGTTTTCAAGGATTTTTATAAAGAACTTTACACAGAGGGATCAGCAAGCTTAGAGAGGGTATGAGGAGCTGTTCCGTGATCTAGACAGTAGTAAGCTTACTGAGGAAGACCAAGCTCTCCTTGATGCCCCTATCTTGCTGGAAGAGATTTGGGAAGCGATTTGTTCATTGGTGCAAGGCAGCTGGGCCTGATAAGCTTCCTCTTGAGTTTTATTAAATCTTCTTCTTGGAACAACACAACGATATGCTGAGTACCTTTTTAGCTGCTCAGCAGGGTCTGGCCCCTCCCTCCTGGGATCTGGCATATATTGGTATTTTCAGAAAGAGGGATAAACCACCCACGATGCCAGGCTCATACAGACCTATATCCTTGCTGAATTGCGATGGTAAGATCTATGCAAAGATCTTGGCCAGTCGCCTATCCAAGGTCATCACTCCCTTAGTTTCATACAGCCATCAGTTATCCCGGGACAAGGCACGGTCAATCACATAAGACGGGTGATGACACTATTTGATCTGGCTAACACACAGCAAGCTGTATTGGCCCTGATCTTATTGGATGCCGAGAAGGCGTTTGATCGTGTCTCCTGGGATATTTTTTTGGGGCAGTGATGCACTGGCAAGGGTTTGGTGATGGGTTTATAATGGCTGTGAGGGCTATGTATAAGATGCCCACCACAAGCATTTGTGCAATGGGTTTTCAATAATACTCACTCTCTAATTTTAGAGGTACAAGACAAGGCTGTCCCTGCTCCCCTCTTCTTTTTGCTTTATATAGTGACCCTTTTTAACTTTACTGGAAAGCAATATGATTATCAAGTCTATTTTTCATAGACATGAGGAGTTTCGAGTGTTTGCATATGCTGATGACATAGCCATTGTTACTCCAGAACATGTAATGGCATGAGTTGAAATTGAGCGGGTGGCCAAACAGTTTGGGTTGGTATCTGGATACAAGCTAAACACAACTAAAACACAGATCATTTATACTGAACAAGTCTCTATGGAGATGAGGCAGTATACTTGGGGATCAAAATAAAATCATGTCTTGATCAATTGATAGAGGTAATTTGGCTGCCTCTTCTTGGGAAAATCAAAAGGGAGCTCAACAGAGTTGAATGTTTGCATTTATCTCTGGTGGGAAGATGCAATGTTTTGAAAATGAGTATTCTGCCAAGAGTGCCATACTTTTTTCTAGCGGTTCCATTAGAACTTAATAAAAGTCAGCTTCAAAGATTAGAAGCGATCTGCACCAGCTTTATCTGGAGTCAGAAAAAAACGGGCAGAGCTATGAAATACATGACCCTCCCCAAAAATGAGGGGGCGGGGAAGCTGGGCAATCTCTAATTTTACATTTTATTACTGGGCCTCTCTTTTAAAGAATATGGGCATTTTGATAACGGGGGAGGAGACTATAGATGAAGCTGTGGCCCCATCCATCTATCAAATGTTGCTGGGGTCAGAAGTAAAGGGATGCCTTTTGAAGAATGTGGAGCCTAGTTACTATAAAAACACCAGATTTAAGGTCCTGATAGCCGCATACAAAGTCTGGAAGCAAGTTAGATGATCTCATCAGTCGGGGTTAGTCTGTTACTATACACCGATGTCAGCTTCTCTATTACTGCCCTCCATTTTCTGGGATAATATGATGGGAAGATGGAGGTAAAAAGCGATAAGTAGACTAGGCGGCTTCTTTACTGACTCTCAAATCAGCTCCTTTTCAGAATTACAAAATAACTTTAGGCTTTCACAATCTGACTTTTTTAAGTTTTTAGAAGTCCGGGATTTTTTGGTTAGAAAGAGGAATACACTGGGCAAGATGGCAAAGATTCCTCTAATTGAAACGATTTGTAGGAAGAACAGAATTGAGGTGTTGTATGGCTGGCTTTTAGAGGCTCAATTAGGTGATTCGGAGATCCAGAATAAAAAATGGAATGTAAGACTTAGGGGCCGATTCCGATCTCGGCCGGAAGGTCACCGAACGGGATTCGCCCGGAAAAAATAGGAGCCGGCGCGGTTTTTCCAACCAACTCGTACAGCTGGCCGAACGAGCTAGTACGATGCGATTGTACGTGTTGTTTACGACCGACTCGTTTCCGGATTCCAACCGCTCCAACCGACACGTACGGACACGAATCGCACCACGCAATGGAGACGTTCTCCGACCGAACGAGTACGATGGACGCGTCGGACAGCC
Source organism: Calotriton arnoldi (assembly GCA_963921515.1). NCBI lineage: Eukaryota > Metazoa > Chordata > Amphibia > Caudata > Salamandridae > Calotriton > Calotriton arnoldi. The sequence goes on from CAWUFW010018219.1 coordinate 155,881, forward strand.
GGATCGAGTCGGAGCGTCCGGCTCGAAAAAGTTCCCGGAGCCGGACTTGGGGGGTCCGTGCCAGACCCCCCTGCACAAGTAGCCGTATGAGTCGAACACACGGGGGACCCAAGGGTCCCCCCTAAACATGCATGTACGGTGTGAGTTGCACCGACACGTACACACTGTAGGGGGCGCACTTGTTTGCGACGTACCCATTCAGTCGATGGGAGCCCATGTACGCGTTGTACGACCGGCTCCCATTGACTTCAATGGGAGTCCGACCGAATCGAGTCCGGCAGCATGCGGCCGCATCGTACTCGCTCGGTCAGACTGTAGGAGTCCGGCTCGGTCTGAAATCTCTCCGGATCCGGCTCGGTCGGAGAGTTTTCTGACCCAGATCGGAATCGGCGCCATAGCTGGGAGGGAGTATCACTGCAGGACTCAATTGACATCGCAGTTAAGATTTTAATTTCTTCGAATCTTCGGGCGCAGCATTATAAAACTATTTTCAACCTGTACTATACCACAGCAATGATAGCCAAATGGGGTGAGCAAGGAGATGGTAAATTGAAACGCTGTAGGGGGTACAGGCGGAGATTCTTCATGTGTATTTTATGTGCCCGAAACTTGGACAGTTAATCAAGGGGATAGAGCACTTCCGGACCGATATTATCGGCACATCTGTGACCTTTACACCCTCATTGAAGCTGCTCGGTATAATATATGAGACACAGACTAATCGACTGTTAAGGGAAGGACGGTATTTGCTATTTGTAGCATCTGCTGTGGCTCGACTATGTATTACCTCTAATTGGGTTAATAGAGAGCCCCATCTTTTGAAATGTGAAGGGCTAGATTTTTAGCACATTTATAATTTGGAGTTTAGTATTTATATCTGTAAAGTATATAGAAAACAGCAGTTAGGGAAAAATGTCTGGGGAAAATTGCCTGAACAATTGAATGTTTAGGGAATGTGATATCCGCTATGAACTCTTAGGGGCATATTCTCAAGGACTTATCACTGATTTATCGGCACTTTAGCGCCGCAAAAGTGGCGATAGATTTATCCCCCTATTCTCAAGCTGGTGCAAACTGCCGATATCGCCAGTTTACTAGCGATAGCTGCCGCAAAAAACATCGCCACAGATGAGTGCGACAACTAACGCTAATGATATGCAGAGTAGGCGTTCCCATGCAAAAACACACGAAAACACCACTTCGCGATATTCTCAACGACCAGCCAGATCTGCGATGCAAACCAAGAACAGGCGATAAGGCGCGTTAGCAGCAGGGATTTAACACCTGATGGATTAAACCCAGATCAGTTGACTGGGGGTGAGTGTTTGATTTGCTCTAACGCTCCGTCCATCATCCCCTTTGGTATCGCTTTGTTCGCCCTAAGTTGGCAGGGTATGCCCAGACGTGGGTCCCTTGCTCACTTTGCCACTGGATTCAAGATAGCCTGGCTGATGAGGGTTTTGAACCTGAAACCGGTCCCAGGATGCTTGTTTCCGGTCCAGGGAAGACATGGCTTGGCAGTTCGGGCTGGACTGTTCCCATGAGGCACAGGGTCAGACTGATTTGCATATGGCCATGTCTGAACTGGGGTGGTGGAGTGAGCTAAAGAATGATGATGGATTAAACCCAGATCAGTTGACTGGGGGTGAGTGTTTGATTTGCTCTAACGCTCCGTCCATCATCCCCTTTGGTTCTGCTGGTGTTAAGCAGGACGACTACCTGCAGTATGAAAGGGAGCCCAGCCCAGAGCCACATCTGAAGACCAACAGATGCCATGGAGCCAATGATCATGCAGCTCGGAGAACCAAGAGGGCCACAACACCCACCGCCACCACTCCCAGGCCCCCACCCGGACCACCCTCCCTGATTACCACCTAGGCAGTGCAGGACAGCGGACGAACCTAAAACGCACCAGCCCCAGAGACTCAATGCCAGAGGAAGCCATTGGCCAACACAGGCTCAAAAGGACAACCATCCACCGCATCCTGACCCACATTGCCCACAGGCTGATGGTACCGGTATGCAGACATAATATCGATTTTTTATTATCGACCTACACTAATATCGAGTTTTAAATATCGTAGGGACAGAATATCGAAGTCAAGAATATCGGTGAACAGAATATCGACCTTAAGGTAAGTAATATCGTTTTTTTTTATATCGAAGTAAGTAATATCGAAGTAAGTAATATCGTTAGCAAAAATATCGTTGTTAATAATATCGATATTTATATTAGTGTTATGTATTTTAGTATGTATTTTATATGTATGTGTTTAACATTTTTTGTAATGTTTTTTAATTATAGTTAAATATATGTATTAATGTTTAGAAATTAGTAATTTTTTAAAAGTACATTTTGCGTTCTAGAATTAGAGCGGGTTGTGGGTTCATAGGGGAATAGGGTGGGAAGTAATTTAATTATAATTAATTAATTAATATGTTTTTTATTTATTTTTATTGATTATTAATTTATTGTTAATTAATTATTACTTGGTAATTAATTTTTATTAATTGATAATTAAATGCAATGTGTTATTTTTTATGTGTAGCAGGTTGTGGGTTTATAGGGGAATAGGGTGGGAAGTAATTTATTATAATTAAGTACATTTTAATTTTTATTAATTGGTATTGATTATTAATTTATTGTTATTTATTTAATAATTGGTAATTAATTTTTATTAATTGATAATTTAATTAATTGTGTTATTTTTTATGTGTAGTCGGTTGTGAGTTTATAGGGGAATAGGGTGGGAAGTAATTTAATGTTATTTAAGTAAATATTTATTTAATTTTATTGGTATTTATTATTAATATTTTTGTTAATTAATTATTAATATGTTATTTATTTTAAAAAAATATTTAATTAATAAGTATGTTATTTTAACCCCTACGCTATCCTACATTTTCCACACTGTTACTCTCACTGGAGTTGGAATAGTAATTTTAACCCTAACGCTATCCAACACTTTCCCTACTGTTGCACTCACTGGAGTGGGAATAGTAATTTTTACCCCTACGCTATCCAACACTTTCCCTACTGTTGCACTCACTGGAGTGGGAATAGTAATTTTAACCCCTACGCTATCCAACACTTTCCCTACTGTTGCACTCACTGGAGTGGGAATAGTAATTTTTACCCCTACGCTATCCAACACTTTCCCTACTGTTGCACTCACTGGAGTGGGAATAGTAATTTTTACCCCTCCGCTATCCAACACTTTCCCTACTGTTGCACTCACTGGAGTGGGAATAGTAATTTTAACCCCTACGCTATCCAACACTTTCCCTACTGTTGCACTCACTGGAGTGGGAATAGTAATTTTTACCCCTATGCTATCCAACACTTTCCCTACTGTTGCACTCACTGGAGTGGGAATAGTAATTTTTACCCCTACGATATCAAACATTTTCCCTAATGTTGCACTGTTTGGAGTTGGAATAGTAATTTTTACCCCTACGCTATCTAATATTTTTTGCATTATTTTAGTTAATGTAGTATATAATTAATTTTAAAAATATTAAAAATAATTGTAATTTTTTTAATTTGTTATATATATTTATTTAATTTTTATTTATATTATTGTTTTATGTGTAGAGATGTTTTTGTAATTTATAAGATTTTTTAACTATTTATGTTATTAAAATAATTATTAAAAAATAATATTAAGTAAGTATATATATTATATATTATATGTATATGTTTAATTTATTTTTACATTATATATATTAGTTATAATTTTTAAACATTTTAAAATATTTTTAACTATGTTTATTTTAATTATATGTAAAATTTACTTTATTTTACATTATTTTTGTAACAAAAAAAAAAAACGATATTTTTAACAACGATATTTTTGACATCGATATTATTTTTTCGATATTTTTGTACTTACCATAATGTAGATAGGATGTCGATATTGTTGACTTCGATATTTTTGCGTCGATATTTCTGTAGGTCGATTTTCTGACTCTCGATATTCTGTCAGTGATTCGACGGTACCAACACAGCGGACAACCTACATCCCCCCGCAGACAAAGCTGCTGGCTGTGCTGTACATGTTGGCCCCTGGTACCTTCCAACCAACAACTGTTGGAGTCGGAGGAGTCTCACAGCCAGCCCCATCAAACTCCCTCACATATGTCATGGATGCATGTCCACAAAAGCAACGGCGGGCCCCTGTATCCGCACCACAAAATAGTTCCAATTCGTAGTGTACCTGCGCAACCAACCCCAACGCCAGCCGTGCTAAACGCCTCCGTGCCCCAGACCCAAGATCGTAGTAACCGAAATGTGGGTGCGCCAGGTCATGAAGTCCAGTAGTCAACAGTAGTGTAAAAACAGAACTTTATTACAAATACACAAACAAACAAAATGAAAAGCTCAGCCAACGCGTTCCATTCCCAACGGGGAACTTCAACAGGGCAACGTGTCTTCAGAAACCTGTGGGAGAAATGGTGACAATGGTCAAACTTCCGTATAGTCACATGCCTAGTCTGGTACAGTGTACTGCACTTGGACAAACCGGAATGCTCACAGGCATGATAAACCATGCATGAGAAGACCGTAACAGAAGTTCGTGTGGCCGTAACCGTCGTAGGAATGAAGAGGAAGGTAACGACCACATGAACTGCTGTTACGGTCACATCGTGCAGGACTCATCATACCTGAAAGCATCACGGTGTGTGTCAGCTCGATACCCCTGCCCCTCACTCCCCCCACACTGCGCAGGAACATCTTGAGACTACGCAAGGGAACTACGCCATAGCTGGTGTCACGCACGTGTTGGGGGCAATTCACAGCACACGTGTATGACTTGTGCCCCCTGCCGACACTGCACACAATCACCGCAACAGCAACCACACGCATGCAATCACTGTGCATACAAAAGTGGATCACTGTGGCCTGTCCACCAATGTCGTCGCAAACTCCCCAGGCAGTGTGCATGATTCCCACATGTCCGCAAGTCCACCACCAACCAGCGCTTTGAGGATGGCACCAATGGTAATGCACTGCCCATCGGCAAGTACCAACTGAACACACCACACACCTCAACTCCACAGTCCTACAACTCACAACTGTGGGAATGCACACGTCACAAATCCACCACCAAAGTGACTACTGCGTGTGTCTCAGTCTCCCCCATAACCTGTCCATAGGCCTACACACACGTGGCCGACCACCTTCAACGGGCAGATTCACACTGGAGATGAGGTGGCTACGTCCCAAACCAACCCGCGCACATCACGTCATCGCATGCAGGGTCGTGTCTGCCAGGGCTGCGCCCCCCACCCAGCCACGAGGCCGCCGCCGTGACCGGTGGTGCCTGCGCGATCCTGTGCGCCTGCTGCACCCCAGCCCTGGTCCCCAGACCGGTCCGCCGCCCAGCGATGACTGCCTGCCCCTGCGCACCCAGGCCTCAATGCTCATCTGCCACCACCGGCGTGTCTCCAAGAGGGCCCTCCACATGCCGGTGCAACCTCCTCAGCCAGTCGCTGGTTTCTGCGCCACAGGCCCACAGCGCACCATGGGGCACCGCACCGTGGAGTCATGTGTGTGCTGACTGCTGCCTGCGCGTACACTGCGGTCCAGCAGGGCACACTGTGCAATTTCAGTCTTGATTCACTGGACGCCATATCGAGGCCTTTGCATCATCGCAGGGTGCACACCCACTCAGCTCTTCAGGTGGGCCTAACTCTGTGCAACGCAAGTCATGGCCACGTGGCGGTAGGTCCCTGCCAGCCGCAGTGCAGCGGGTGCCACTAACCCTGTGCAACGCAATTCATCGTCACGTGCCGGTAGGCCCCTGCCAGCCGCAGTGCAGTGGGTGCCACTAACCCTGTGCAATGCAAGTTATGGCCCCGTGCCGGTAGGCCCGTGCCGGACGCAGGCCATCGGGTGCCACTAACTCAGTGCAACGCAAGTCACGGACCCCTCATGACTGAGTTCCGTGGATGCGGACGCCATCATGACATCTCCGGCAGTGGGGGATGTGATGTGCTAGGCCCCTTTTATTGGCAGGGTCACATGTCCTGTGACGCCTGTGCTGGATGGGTGTGGTGTGGGTGTTCACCAGCCCTCAGGGAGTGGCTGTGGCATGCTGACAACTAGACCAGTGATCAGCAGATCACTACAGGGAAGACCTGGGACATGTAGCTTTGTCCCCCCCCTCTGAGCGTAAGCGGAGTGGTCTGGCCTGCCAGCGTAGGGGTGGGAACAATGACCCCGGGGCTCTGGGCATGCTTCAGTTCTGGGCTGGACAAGGAAGTAACTGATGCTTGTGTCTCTGTTGTAGTGTCTACCCCACACGGACCGCAATCGGCATTGTTGCACCCTGTGACTCAAGTCCCACAACATGAGCAACATGGATGTAAGGGGGAATCACTGACCCTACATTCATCCATACTTTCATACTTGTATGATCAAAGACATGACACATCTGTGCGATTCTGAATGTTTAATGCACATCCAGTGGAGTGTTGCAGCTGGAGCAGTACAGTGCCATGCAAACCCCATTTCACATTATTGGCCCATGGAGGGCCAGCCAGAGTCCTTCAGGGAATGACAAGTACATCGGAAGAGGAAGAGTTCAGTCCGCAGTCTGATCGCTGTGTCATTGGTAACCAAACAGAATATGGCAGTCCATGTCGAGGTCCAAGGTGAGTGTCGCAGAGTGTATCGGGGGACAGTGGAAGGTGATGATGCAAAGGGCAGAACCAAGCAGAAACAGGACATATGGCGGAGATGAATGCTACTGCCTCCTCCTTACCAGTAAGGTTGATTCACCCGCATCTTTGCCCTCTGATGTCACATGTGCCTCACAAGTGGGTGGTGGTGGAATGTCGGCCGCACTGTGTGCCACTGACACATCAGGGGCCGTAGGTGGATTGCCTGGTGCACTGTGTGCCACTGACACATCAGGGGCCGGCGGTAGATTGCCTGCAGCACTGTGTGGCACTGACACATCAGGGGCCGGAGGTGGATTGCCTGCCGCACTGTGAGGCACTGACACATCAGGGGGTGGAGATGTGGATGTAGAAGCAGCAGATTACCGTATGTTGGTAAAACCGAACGTAAAATGAAGACTCGACTCACGGAGCATAAAAGTAACATACGTACAAAGAACAGTAAATCAACAGTGGCAGCACATTTTTTGGAGAAGAATCATAACATAAGCCAACTCAGGTTTATGGTGCTAGAACAAGTTTCACAAAGAGAAGGGTGAGACAACAGAAACTTTCCCTTACAGCGTGAACTTTTTTGGATTAACAAACTGAACGCAGTACACCCGAAAGGGTTAAATGAACGTTTGGAATTTAGTTGTTTCTTATAACAGTATTGAAGTGTTTCGGTATATATTTAATTTATAAGTGCCATTTTCTCTTTGTTTTTATGTACATTTTTTAAAAATTATTTTATGTACGTTTTATGGATATGTTGAGTATTGTGTATCTCTCACCAGGTATATATAGTACGCAAGTGTGCACTCTGACACGGGTTCTGTTTTTCTGCTCTTTTTTCTTTTTCAACTTCGGCGCATTTAAGTATTTCTTCGTTATTCACGTTTTTAGTTCCGCTTACTTCTGGGTCACATGGTATATCTTCCGGGGTATTGGAGGGACTGGGAGGATCTTGTTTAACAGCAGACAGACGCCGCTAACTTTCGGTAACAGGTATGATGATACATGCTTTTATTTACCGGCTCTTAGAACATTGATACCCTGTTCGTGTTACTACGCATTCACGTCTTAGCGCATTCATGATAGTTCACTCGGTTTTTAAATTCAATGAGTTTTAGTTCATCGAGCACGGGTGTATGTCGGAGCGTATTTATGGCTGGTTTCTTTGCTTTGCATTTGCACAGATTCCATTTTTTCATAACAGTTTACACATTTTTCTTCGGTTTTTATTTACGTGTTTCATGAGCACTTATATCGAGCACAGGTGTCTTTCTTAGTAGTTTGCATACTTCTTCTGTTTTAGCGTCCACTGGTTGCACTGTTGAGAGTCATTCGTTATAGGATATGAATTGTCGTTAGACTCTGTCATGACATTACTACACAGCTATTTAATTTTCTCATGGCACTTTTTGAATACAGAGTATATCTCGCATTTTGTGAGTTCTTGGATTTGAGTCTATATTGTGACACTGTCATTTTTTCTAGGAATAAACCCCTGACGAAGGGTCTCTGGCCCGAAATGCATTGGGGAATTTATGTTACCTGATTGATTAAAGCATTTTGGACGTATTTACCATTGGAAATATGAATATGAGGAGTATCATATGAACATATTATGAACTATGAACCATTAAACACATCATTGAAGTGATGATTGAAAGTCAACTGAATTTGTTTTAATTAATTGAACATTGATACACGACAACCGTTGCTATTTGAGTGCTGAGTGAGGCCGTTCTTTCCTTGTAGGAGGACGTACAAGTGCATTTATTCTCACACCTTCATGATCAGCAGGTGATACTCACTAGCACCTAAGAAGATTACTACATTAATTCGAATACTGCATTTGACTCAGGAGTGCAACCGTATCTCACAATTCTTTAGGATGTAGAAGCAGCAGCAGCATTCATCTGCGCCAGGCCTTGAGGCAGCAATGCCATGATGATGTGCTGCAGGGCATGGAAGGTCCCAGCCACATCTCGCTGGTGTGCAGCCGTGGCAGCCAATCTTTCTGCCTGCATCTGCTCCATGTTCTCCATGAGCCCCCGCATGTGTCCCAACTCCCGGCTGACATCGCTGGAGCCACTCTGACTGGACAGTTGTTCTTGTCTCAGTATCATGACTCCAGCGATGTCAGCCAATGGTTCATTGGAGAGCATGGAGTGGACTGTGGGTGTCCGTTAGGGACTGTAAGTGGTCCCTAATGGGAATCAGACACCCATGTATGGCATCAAGTTTGGCTGCCATGAGGTCGAACCCCACCCGCACCTGTTCAGCCATCTTCTCCTGGACCTCTAACACACGGCGTTGGAAGGCCAAGTGTTGTTCGTGGGGGTCCTGGGAGACAGCCGGGGTGGTAGGTGCTTCCTGCTGTGTGGTCTGTGCAGGGGTGGGGTCTCCTCGATGCAGCTGGGCTGCCCTGCTCCTGGAGGTGGGGTGCCGAAGCTGTCAATGAGGATTTGGAGGGCTTCGGTGTCGATGTTGGGGATCTCCTCATCGTCATCAGTGAAGAGTTGTTGGGGCTGCTCTGCAGGAGGTGTTGATGCTCCCTCTACAATGTGAAGGGGAGATGCAGTATTACATTGTGTTCACATGTATGTTGACGCATTGTACAAGTTCACATACAGACTGCATGACAATGTACATTGTGACTGTTTAGGAGGAGCTGCCTATTTGATGCAGGACAGTGGACATTTCGACAACATCACAGATATGTGTTTGTACTTGTACATTGACATCTCACATTTCCCTGCTATGCCAAATGTGATTGGCCAGTTTCTACACACAAGCGGCACCTGTTGTGTCCTCTGTCCTGTTGTAAACATGTTGCAGTTTGTACCACATTGTTGTCAATGCTGATGTGCTCTGAATGTCATGTGTGTGTGCTGCATTTTGGGAGAGTCGCACCTGCAGCTCTGATTTTGCTGCCCCTTGTCCCTTTCAGGCGGTGTGCCTTTGACTTCTGTGCCCATACAGTGCTGAGATGTTGCAGACATGGGTGGGAGTTGAGACTCTGGGGCATGGTTTGTCCGCAGATGTGTTGTTGACGTCAGGGGTTGTTTGAGCAGGTGGATGTGTCAGAGTGTGACCTGCTCCTTTACGGATGTGGTCCACACTCAGCCACCTCAGTGTGGTGGCTTGCACCATGTCATGATGATCGGACTGCAGCCATGCTAATCATCATGCAGTGTCACTTGCATTGTCAGTGTGGCTCACGGACCCGCAGCTTTTCTTGGTTCAGCACATGTGCATGGGTTGGTTGTGAGATAAGTGATGTGTGGGTGGGCGTCCTCTGGGCACATAGTCAACGGGGGCCTACGTGCTGTTGCTATGTGTGCTGCAGTGTGCCAAGGGGATCAGGGACATGATCCAGAGTCTTTGTGGGTGTGCACTGTGCTCCGCTTGATTGTGCATGTGTGCCATTGTGCCCATCTCCCCCCGTCCCCCCAGTCCCTGGTCATTACTCACCCTGTTGCTGTTTTGTCAGGTCATGTTGAGCAGTGTCTTGTCCCCCAACTCCTGCCACCGTCTCCACACTGATGACTGTGGACACCATTTCCTCCATCTCATCCAGCTCCTCCTGTGGCGCTGGACTCCCACCTCCAGTCTGCATTGCTGCCTTCTGGTTGTTGGCGAGTTTCTGCTTGGTCTTGCGCTTCACATCATTCCAGCACCTCTTGACCTCGTCCATTGTCCTCCTCAGCACTCCGACTGCATTCACCTTGTCCAGGATGGACTGCCATGTTGCATTTTTTGTTGCAAATGACACAGTGGAGGTGACGAACAGTTGTTGATGGTGTTCTATCACCTCCGTGATCAGGATCCTGTTTTCCTGCGGACTGAACCGCGTCTTCCTCTTCTTCTTGTCCTTGCCCTTCCCTGTCCCCGAGGTCCCAGGCTGCTCCTCCGGGGGGCTTGTGGGGTTCTGGCCGTCCTCTGTACCTGCTCCGGCTGCCTCCATTGTGCTTCGCTGTAGTTTGGTTTTTGTTTGTGTTTTTTTTTTCTGCTTTTGTAGTGATTTTTCCCGCCTGACGTGTGTGATTTGCAGGCCTGGCGCTGCTTTTCACTGATTGTCTTATCGCGGTTGGGCCCATCGCAATTTTTTTCGCGTTCGGGTTTGGATTTTCATCACCGTCCCGGTAATGTTATCACGGACATTTGACGCGTTATCGGGAGACTATCGCATGTTACCGCCGTGTTGAAAATACGACGTTAACACAGAGTTATTTTCCAGCGATAGACAGCGATATGAAAACTTGAAATAACCTATTTTGGCGATGTTTATCGCACGTTCTTGAGAATATCCCCCCTAGTGATTTATTCTTCTCTTTTATCCCATGCATAACAGTCAATGAAATAGTGGTTTTTTATCCATATATTTCCCGCCACTGAGTTTTGTTTACATCTTTCAAATTTAGATCTTTTTCTCTTTGTTTATTGGTTATGTTCTTTGGTCCTATATGTCAATTCCTGTGTTGCTTGCTCCTAGTATTTTATGTATCACTGTTTTCTCTTATTTTTCTGTGTACTGGCTTAATAAAATTTTTAAAAAAATTAAAAAAGGAACAGTAATGATTGATTGGCTAATGATTTTCCTCCCCTCCACACTTTAATGCAGAGAAAAAGAGACATTGGTCTAGGGTTTCAGAGTAAATCTAGAACATGTAAACCGGGCTCCTTCATCGCTTTAAGGGACATAGACAGGAATAAAAACATACTAGGCATTCTAAAATTGGGATTGGAAGGATGTAGGCCTGCTACTCCATGCAACCCTCATCGTTGCAACCACTGACAGTTCAGAGGGGTCTGCAAACAGAATCCTACATTATTTTTTATAAACGGAGATGGATTCTGCAACTGATCATTTTGCGCTGCCACCAAGTTGTACAATCATCATAGTACAAAATCAAAGATGGCTCACAACGCAGGCATTGTGTAAAACAATATTGTTTTGCAACGCAACCTTTAGTACATTGGGCACTGAATATGGAGGACCTAGCATCAGGCGCAGTCAAAACATTAAAGTAGGGAACCCGAATTGTCTTCCAATCACATCTTCCCCAACCTCCCTCATTTTCAGGAAATCCTTAAAATAAGCATGGAGCGGGATATTTACAACAGAAGTGGCGGAGCGTGTCGTTAGCCTCCTTGGCTTAACGACACGCTCCGCCAGTTCAGAAACGCAGGGCTGCACCATATTTACAAGAATATGGTGCAGCCCTGCGTTTCCCCCTGCGATGGCGCTACACTTAGCAGTGTAGCGCCAACGCAGGCACCCTTGAACCATAGTGCAAGGGTGTCTGCATGCAGGGGAAGATTGTTTATGTACAGGAAGGTCCCCCTTTCTGCACATAAACAATCTTGAAATGCCGTTTTGTCACTTCTATGTGTGCTGCTTAATGCAGCACACATGGAAGTTACAAAATTTAATTTTTTAAAAGATTGTTTATGTGCAGGAAGCGTCACCTTCCTAAACATAAACAATCCAAGGTGTTTTGCTTTTTCCATGTGTGTTGCACAAGACCTGGTCTTAATCTTGGCGAAACGAGGAGAAATGCTTTATTTCTCCTCGTTTCGCCAAGTTAAGACCAGGTTTTCCCTGGTCTTAATTTTGGCGCTGCCTCCTATTTACGCTGCCCTTGTAAATAGGAGGCAGCGTCAAAATCAACTGGTGTTGCGGTGGAAGGCCCACCGCAACACCCACTGCCCACCCCTTTCATGCTAAGCATAGCGTGAAAGGGCGCCTTATTTACAAGGCAGCGTTAAGCCATGTTAATGGCTTAACGCTGCCTTGTAAATAAGGCGAAGCCCCTATCGCCACGGGAACGTCGCAAAAAGTGATGTTCCCATGGCGATAGGGGCTTGTAAATATGCCCCTGAGTTCCAATGCCCCAACACATGATCTAATCCTCCCATTCAAGATCACTGGAGACTGGTGTGCTCATTATAAGACAATATACAATTAAACTAGAGTTTAAAAATATAGTTTCCACTCTATACACTCCAGTTATGTCACTCATTGTTGTACCGCCAACTCCAGCTGGAGAGGCATGGGCTGAGGATTTAGGGATGGCATTACAGATGACATTTGTATATATTGCTGCCAGCAACCAAAGGAGGTGCCCCCAGTGGTCGTTATCGTTTCATATACGACACATTTCTGAACAGGTTGTATCTTTCCCCTAAGTCTGTCTCTAAGTATTGTTCCACCTGTGATCCTTCCTAGTTTGCAGAGATTTGGTACACAGAATGCAGATTATTTCCATATGGCGTGGCTCTGCCCAGCAGTGGCTGCTTTTTAGGCTCATTATTGCAGTACTGGAAGAGATTACGGAACGTGCTACTAGGCTGCGTATACACAAAGAGGGCCCGAGGAGATTTAAAGACTAGCGAGGGCGAGCTCCCCGACTATAATGACAGAACAAATACGAGCTCTAGGGTCTAACAAAAGAGAAAGAAAGACAAAAGAGGCTGACTAGAAAGAAGGCATCCCTTTAAAGGATGGCATGCTTCATCACTGGGAATCCTCCTCACGCCATGAAGCCTAGTCATGGTGTGGGCTACAACTTACTCGCTGCGAGGGACGAGGTAAGGGATGTTTTTTGTATGAGAGGGGTTCTTACTAAAACCCAATGCGAGCTGACAGAGTGTTGTGAGGGATGCAGTGCTAGTGGTGAAGTGGGTTAAAACTAACTACGAGGTTTACTACTTACTTTTTATTCTGGCTTTAAAAACATCCCTGAGCTCCTCTCTTAACTTTGGGGCGAAAAGGATTCCCAATGATGAAGCATGCCACCTTTGGTGGGTGAGGAAAACCGTCCTTTAAAGGGACACCTTCATCCTAGTCAGCTTCTTTTGTCTTTCTCTCTGTTTTGTTAGACCCGAGGGCTCGTATGTGTTCTATGATAAAATTGTTCCCAAAGGATATCCTCAACTGCTTGCTACTATGGTGTTGCTAGCGAAATGACGAGTGGCCATGGCGTGGGGCAGTCGCAAAGACCCTTGGTTTCAGGACTGGCTAAAGTACATCACGCTTTGTGAGGAGTGGGCTCTGAATTATGCAGATTCCCTCCCCGTGGCAGCGCTACCCCAGGACTTCTGGGAGCCCCTGAGAACATATCTCACTTGCCACTGTGTAATTCTTCCCCTTTTTTAATTGTTGGTGATGAAGTGATCGGTAGGCATGCTATAAGTGCTCGACCTGCTGAACAATTGGCTATATTATAATCTCTATGTATTATACTCATAGAGATAGTGAGTCGCAGGTGGGTACGGGATGGGTTTTATGATATTTTTATGGTCAATTCTGCGGATACTGCATATGTATACGTTTCAATGCTTGGAGTGATGTATATGTACCTCTTACATAGTACTTTCTGTTCTCTACCTGTATTTTTCCAAAACTGCAAAAATAAAAAAATATATAGAGAGAAGTGTTTTTATTGAGAGACACTGTTCGAATGTATTTCTTTTCCCGGGATGGTTATGTTAAAGGGTCTTTTGTCATTACTTTGAGATTAAGAAACATCTTGATACGAAGCCCGGAAGAGTAGCATTTCTAATATTCACACAAACTGATATTAAAACATTTATTAATATTGTTTGTGCTGCAATATGTCCCCAGTTGCCTCCATCTCTGTGAAATCACAGACATATGTGCTCTTTCTCAACTTTTCCCTTTCAATTTCTAACTATAGCACAGAACATTTTGCTAATGGCAGCTACAGCTGGACGTTGTTAATTGTTTCAATAAATGAAACATTTTCTCTGCCCTGATTATTCCTTTCCCATCAAACAAATGTTCATCTGCATGTCTTCTCCCAGACGAGGCTGTTCTCGCAATCTGGAAAAATTGCCAATGTTCTAAACACTTCACTAGAGCTCCCGAGGTCGACGCTGATTCCATCTGGACTGGACTCATCGCTGCAAAACAGTGACCTAGTTCCAAAATGGCAGAGATTGTCCGGAGTCATAGCTGTACAACAATAAAGTGGGACTGATGTCAATGTAACCACATGCTTAATGCGCCCCTGATGTCCTTCAAACCTTTAGCAGTTGTCCTTCTCTTTGCACAACTAGCTTTCAAATCTCCCGTGGTATTTATCAGGGCACAAGTCCTAAAAAAAGAAGTGGGGGGACTCTCCAAGTTAGGTAGTATCACAGGAAGTGACATCACGGCGCGTGACATCACGGCGCTTGACATCACAGGAAGTGACATCACAAGATAGGGAAATATGAAATTAATTTGAGCAGTGGACATGTTAGTCTGTTAGATTGAAAAGGAATACTGGGGGGTAGAAGAGGGAAAGGTCTAGGAAGTTTTGTTTGGGAGTTCATAGCAGTAGGAGGGAGTTAGACGTTACCAAGGCACCTGCTTGGAAGCCCTTCTGTCATTTTAAACAGCTGAACCTGCAGCATTTCAAGAGCAAGGCCACACTTGCTGGGTGTCACCGGTAAAAACATGCACTACACATTGCACAAACACACTATCTACATAACCTACCTATGTGACACATGCAAGGCTGTGGAAATGCCTTTACATTCACTGTAGCTGCTCTTGCAAGAATATGATATGGTATATTAGATTCTATGGAAAGGCAACAATTCCAGCCACTGTCATACCGTTTTCAAAGACATGTTCATTGACAGGCAACCACACAAGACGTTTATTTTTGTGGGAGCTACCACCATTTAGCAACTGCACTACAAATCTAACAACGTGGACCAGAGAAGCATGTACATGCCAGGCTTCCTGGCATCAACACCAAACATGAAATCAGTCTATGGGGCTTCTCGGTAAAACAGGCAGGCTGAATTGTCAGTAGTGCTTCTCTGCTTCACGCACCGATGCTGCCCTCTTCACTTTGTAAAATGGAAGGGATTCCGGTATGTGTACAGAAATGAGCACAGAACATCACAACATGCACGCGCCACTCATGGAAAATTCAGGATAGGCCTGCGTTATCTGAGTCTTTCATTCTGACACCAGCAGAATTTAACTCGAGATAGAATAAACACCACACGCGCCATCCATTGCTTCATAGCAGTCAACCTGCGGCTGCCGCCTTAGAGGCGGCCGGCAGGCCCTATTCTGCTGAGGGGGAGCGCAGGGACCCAGCCCCGGCTCGCATCCTTACCTGGTACCAGAGGCGCAACTAGAGCCAAATTTCGGGGTCTTTTAAAGACCTGTGAAGTACTCGGTGCGCCTGCAATTAGACTGACGCCAGCCTAAAGCAGCTAAAAACAGTCTTTGTTTGTGTGTGCCCGGGAAGCTGTCTCAGCCCGGGCTGACACACGATGGGGGATCTGAAGCCCTTTGAGCTCTCCTGGTGCACCATCTCAGTGCATAATACAGGGCGCGGCCACCAAAAGGCAGGAGGGATCGGGCCGGCAGCAGTGGAACAATAAATGAAGGCAGAAGGGTGGCAAGGGGGCGAGGGAGCGAAGCGTGCACGCCCCTGCCACCAGCAGCAGCCCGGGAAGGATGCGAGGCGATTGCGGCAGGTTAAAAATGCAAGGCAAGAGCTTTGATAGGTAGCGCAGGAGATCGCGGGCGGGCAAGTCAATTTATGCCTTCTAAGAAAGTTAAGTGCAGGGGCGTGGTGACCGGCAGACCGAGAAATTCCGAAATCAGCCGCAATCACCTGGAAAAGCTTGGTTGGTCGAGTATCCAGCTTTTGATGAGCAGGGTGGACGGCGTCCACCCTGTAAAATAAGTGGGAGGACGCCGTCCACCCGCGTGGTACCCCGACTCGTGCCCTGGTATTTATCCTCTTGGCACAAGAGGCACGGTCGTAAGAGGCATTTTTACTTAAATTAAATAAAGTTAACATATGTGTATTTATTTCCAAGGGGAGATATTTCCCACAAGAATGCTTTGAAAATATGTATCGGAACTGTTACATAAATGTAATGTTCTCAGTTCAACACACTTTATTCGGTTTCTGCATAAAACCATAAAAGAATTCTAAGAAAACCATACATAGTATAAAAAGTGAACTAATACAATGTATTTGTACAAGAATCACATAAGTAACAAATCTCATCTAAAACTTTCAAGCAGTGCATAAAAAAAAATTATTAAGTGCATATACAGTTAATCATTGTGTATCACCGGGATACCTAATGCAGGACATGCTGTCATCATTAAGAGCCACTATCAATTAATGGCAGCAGGCTCTTAGCTTCACTGCTGATTTCAAAAAATTAAGAACAAATAGAATAGAGTCACCAGACAACAGTTGTAAATAAATAAAAGCTGGTTGCACCTTCTTAATCTCTAACCTCTTTAAAATAGGGATGATAAATGTTTCCGAGGAGTCACATAATACTTACAAAATATTAAATGTATGTAATGTACTTGGTGCCAGGAGACTGTAAGCGATGAGTAGTACAGGCATGCAAAAACAGAAACAACGTTTATGTGGAGGGTAGAGTATTGGGCCTAAAGTGCCTTTTTTAGTCAGTGCTGGAAGGGTAGTGAAAGAATTCCCATTTAGTGGAAGAGCAATTCCGCTCAAGGTGGCCAGGAATAAAAAGTGGGTCCTTGCACATCAGTGTTTGTGGGTGGCTAGGGTGCATGCGCTGAGCAGCTGAGTGGAGGGTCACAGTTGTGCAGTACAGCGTCATGTGGGCTGACAGAAAGATGCTAAGCCATTTTTGGCTTTCAAGAACGACCAAGGATCATAAATATATACGTCCATGTATAGGAATGTGTGTGAGATTGTTTGTGTTCAATAGTAGGAGATGATATGGGCTAAATAAAAAGCCTACACATGGCAAAGTGAGGACTTTGTATTGGGGGTTATCACAGAAAGCTGGAGATTAATTCAGGCTTATTATAAGCCAGTTTATTTAGCACTTAAGTGCTTAGAACTGTTTTAAGTTATTAGTGACTGGAAGAAGCACTGGCTCTGGATTCTGTGGATCTTGAGGGGCTGAACTTTTGTGCCAGTTGTGGTTTTAGCAGAGCTCAGTATGAATGTGTGAACAATAAATACTGATTCAGCACTCCGATATGTACAAAAGTTTAGTATGTCCTATAAGTATGGACGCAGCAAAGAAAAGCCCATCACTTCAGCAGATTCATAGTCTCTTGTTTCTTTATTGAAAAAATCTTCTTTAAGAACAAGCGTAGCCAACGCGTTTCGACCCTGATGGGTCTTCTTCAGGGCTACAAATAAACATACAATACATTAAAATTTATATTGACAAATATCTACACTATTTACAAAATTTAAAATTAAAAACATCAACCTATGTATTATACAAGCAAAGCGTGAGCTATATATACCATTTTTTTCTTTCAACAATACCATATTACATTTTAATACAAATTTGGATTAAGTTTGGACCAACTAAACGTCATAAATCTTTTCATTTCTTTTTAGATTATTACAATCCGATTAGGGCCTGCTGAAGGGGCTTTTTGTCAAACAAGTTATTGAAGGGAAATGTATATACTAAGGCATTTGCGTGGCATTGGGCAGCAGTGGTTCAAGATTATTATCCATGATTTATAAATACCACACATAAAGCTCTAAGAAATACATCAAGGGTGTGCTTACCAATAGTAATGACAAATGTCTATCTTATTTAATACTGATTATGTTCCCAATTACAGTTAGGTCCCTTACTCATATTTGTAGTGGCAATAGGACCTAAGGCAGAGGGGAGAATAATAAACAGAACAAAACAATCTCACTAGTGTCCAAAATTGCTGGTATTCTAATTAAATCAAATCATTCTATGGAGGGTGGAAGACAATTTAGCATACCTTGTATCGCTTTTCAGTGTATCATCAAAAGAGATCATCTCTTATTTGGCAATATCCATAGGGCATTTTCCAATAGACATCACAAACGTATTTATGGGTATTTTAGTGTAACCCCATTTCAGTCCCTGGAACAAAAAAGGGGTTCCTTATGAAATAGAGACCTATCAGGCTCAATTTAAAGAAAATCGATACATGAGAATCTGAACTTTTGTGGGGGACTAATGATGGCCACAGTACACCTGTCTCCATATCATATTATTAATAATATGCTATTTACCATTTTTATTTACAACAAATATCAAAAATGTATGTGTTTAGGCATGATTGTTCACGAACAATCAAGAATCTCGCTTAGACCAACTTAAGATTAGAAGCAGTGTGCTAAAATTTAAGTATTAACGCATCATATAAATATCGAATACATTAATGCGCAGGTCCGATTATTGAAGAAAGCCCAATTCGTTTGCAATTGAGTAATGTCTAGTGAGGAACGATATAGTGGGATCTGGAGTAAAATGATGCATTTTGTGGTGCGAATTTAGCCAAGACAGTAGAAAACGAGGATACAAGCTCCTTCCCCGACATAGTAATGCACGCGGTATTACCCACCCTCACTTATTAAATAAGTGGTGCGGATTCAACTAAAGCAGTAAAAAACGGGGATGCAAGTTCCTTCCCCGACATCGTAATGCAATGGGCAATAGAAAGTCCCTCCCCACCCTGACTTACTTGGTCCGGATAAGAACCGATCCCGCAGCGTGTTCGACAGCGTCACATTTAGGAATCTCTAAGGCGGCGTTTAAATAGCCCGCTAAATTAAGCACCTGTAAGCAATCATGCGGCGCGGCTAGTAACTTCGTGACTTTTCGGAACCGCCATCTTGTAGTGTTTGCGAGCGCATTAAACAGATGTTAAATGTTGTTTTAAATCAGTGTTACTATGCACCGGCTACCATAAAGTTTTTAGAAACAGTTTTAGATTTGAGAAAAAGATTTATCCAATACTTTGGAATGCGTGTTTTTTTAAAACAAAAGAGACAATGTGTACAACGTACAATTTACAAAACTCTATGGTTTACACTTTCCATGTCCGCCATCTTATATTAGTCTCGAGCATATTACTCGAATCGGTAGTGGTTGATGAAGATTGTGTAATCAACATTCGTAATCCACACCGAGGAGACGATATATACACAACAAACCGTATTCAAGGCCGCCATATTTTAGAGATTACTATTAGGCATTCGTGCCAGTTTATATGTTATATGTATTTACACGAATTAGAGTCATAATAGATTTTGGGCAATAAACTTTGTATGATTAATGCCAGTATCTCAGGGAGGCTATTTAGATAACATTGTATACGCAAGCAAACTAAAAATAAAATAAAATAAAACTAAAAATATATATGGATTTAGTGCGTCATTTTTCAACCAATATCTCAGGGAGGCTGTTTGGATGACATTGTATACATAAACAGACTAAATATATATGGACGCAGTGCGTAATCTTTCAGTAAAAAGGTTCCACTTGAGATGTCTACTATGTGGGATGGTCTGCTAAACAAATACTTAAGAAAAGAGCCTGATAAGTCTCTAAGGAGTCCCGTAAGCCATTCCCTTACAAAGACCTATATAGACATAATCCATAGCTTCTTCTACCCTTCCCATGTGAGATGATTTGTTTTATTTTTAAAGTTTTATAAGTTACCACAGGCCAATGTGCTCCTTTACAAAAAATGATACATTTCGTTATTAATATTAAGGCCCATTGAGATAGTTCGTGAGTCGACAAATCCAACCAGCTTCCGCCCGACGTAGGGCCTCCTCCCTGTCACCACCCCTCTCTGGGGCCTTAACGCTCTTGATTGCATGAAACCAAATAGTTTGTTCCTCTGGATGTGTTTCATGTATGTGCACTGAAACCGGGTACCTGTCGTCCTTATTCCTAATAGCTCTAATGTGCTCCTGAATACGTATTTTCAAGCTGCATATACTACTCCCTACATAGATTTTATTGCATTGGAAGCCGATGACATAAACCGTATGTGGGGTATTACAATTGATAAACGAATATATTTGGAATTCTCTTCCCGTATTATATTTGAACTGGCATTTTTTATTCAGTCCAAATTTGCAGACATTACAGGTCCCACATACATGGAAGCCTTTTGGCTTGCTTGGCAACCATGTTGTCATGTTTTGTTTTTGATCCATCACATAGCTTGGACATAGCATGTTCTTTAACGTTTTGCCCTTCTTATAAACTATTCTTGGCTGTTCATGAACTGTACCTATAGGCAACTGAGCTGATTTTAACAGATGCCAGTTCTTCCTCAAGATACTATAGATATGGTCACTATGTGCGTTGTACTGAGTTATGAAGGATACCCCGTCTTGATCCTTTTTTCCTTTATTCAGTGTCGTTTTAGGGATCAGGGTTTGTTTTCTGTCCATCTTTCTAGCTTTTATTTCTGCTTGTCTGAGACAACTATCAGTGTAGCCTCTACTCGGAAACTTATGTTTTATAATCTTTAAATTTTTGTCAAAAGAGTGTTCCTGACTACAATTTCTTCTTGCACGAACCATCTCGCCATATGGGATGGCGTTGATGGTTGTGCGCGGGTGTGCACTTTCAGCGTGTAACACGCTGTTACAAGATGTCTCTTTCCTAAAGATGTCACCATGGACAGCATTATCAAATCTATACAGTTTTAGGTCAAGGAAATCAATACTTTCTCGAGAAAAGCTCATTGTTAATTTCACATTGAACCTATTGTTGTTTAAATAGCTATGATATGCAACGAGTTCTTCTTCTCCTCCATTCCAAATCAGTATTACGTCATCTATATATCTTCCATAGAAGATAACATTGTTGTTCCACCTTTGTGAGCCAGGTCCCCAGGCATGCTCCGCCTCATACACACCCATGAAAAGGTTAGCATAAGACGGAGCAAACCTAGTTCCCATGGCCATACCTTGTTTTTATAAATACCATGTCCTATTATGTAAAAAGACGTTCATGGTAGGGATCATTCGGGCCATTTCCAGAAGCATCATTGTATGTTCCAGATGTTTTGCATTTCTTTTATGTCAAAAATATTTCAATGCATCCAAGCCACATTCCGTTTGGATGCATGTGTACAGGCTCTCGACATCCATAGTGACGAACATAAGTTCGTCACTATTCCACTCAAAGTCCTTGAGTTTACAGAGTACATCCCTACTATCTTGAAGATATGAGGGCAAATTCTTTACAAACGGCTGTAAAAAGCCATCCACGTACTCAGATAAATGTTCAGTGGGACCGCCATTTCCTGAAATTATGGGCCTCCCAGGTGGGAAGGCCCCTCCCTTATGAATTTTAGGGAGTATATAGACACACGGGTGCCTGGAGTTATGTGCCTGTAAATATCGATATTCGTGGTCCGAAATTAATCCAGATTCATGCCAATCCTGCAGTCTGGCATTGATCGTTTTTTCTACAATAGGGATGCGATTTTCTTTAAGTTGTTCATAGCAGATGTTATTACTTAATTGTCTCTCTATCTCACCGAAGTAATCCTCACAATCCATTAGAACAATGTTCCCCCCTTGTCTGCCTCTCGTATGACAAGTTGAGGGTCCTCCTGTAATGAATGTGTGAATAATCACTCTGTGATGGATGGCAGTAATTCAGTCCTTGACAGTGAAGGTAGGACAGGAGAAGACGTGAGTGCCAATAGGAAACAGATGATAACTGAATCAAAATGATATTATGTCACCCAGTGACTTGGAAAAGGATAAGACCAGGTGCCAACAGCCACCCTACAATGGCACCATCTGGGAGCTGAGTGAAGGGGAGGTTTGCGTAGCACAATGGAGTGTCAAGCAAGGATGTGGGGTGAAAAAGGCGGGGGCTGTGACAATGGTTCCAATTGAGGAAAGAGTGGCCAGGGGTTTTGGGTGACCAACATAGTCAAAGGCGGCAAACTAGCAAATCAAAATGAGCATGAGGGGCACACGTTTGTGATTTGATGTGCCAGTTAAGTTTGGATCACAGTGAGACCAGTCTTCTAGAGTGAATGCAGTTAAACTGGAAGGATTGATTTTGTTCAGTGGAAGAGATGAAGTGTGAGCCATCTGAGTGTTCACAATTGAGTGAAAAGTAATTTTTGAGAATTGTACAAATATGTCAGATGTGAAGTGGATTGGAGTTATACAGAGTGATTTGGTTATTGGTGGCCTTTTAAAGTAGAGGGTTGATCACAGCTGTTTTGAAGAAGTCTGGCTATGCACTTGAGAGGTGACATTGATTGCAGAGTAGAGTAAGATGAGTGTCTGTGCCAGTGGATCAAACAAGGAGTTTTATAATTGTAGGGGGGCAAATGGGCTAGAGAAATGCAGGAGTTATTTGTTGATTGGAGAATGGGATGATCTCACTTGGTGATGTCAGATGATGGTCAGTAGTCCAAGGAAAGGGGGAGGGGTGATCTATCTAAGAGACAGTTGGAAAGGACAGTGTTTCGAGTGGTGCAGATAGTGTGCTCTTTTATGAGAAGTAATGACTCCATAAGGTGGTGGGAGAGCATGTTAGGTAGAGAAGGGATTTGCATGATTAAGAATAGTATTGGAGGTGGATAGTGGTTTTCAGAGCATGAAGGGAAAAGGACATCACTTGACTGGAGAGCATTTGTAAGAATTTGAACTTTTGGTTGAGACAGCTCTACCCCTTCAATGCCTGGGGCACCTGCCCACAGGACAGCCGAAGGCATGAGGGACTGGATGTCAAATTGGGAGCTAGACGATGTCTGGCAAACGCATCATGGTTCAGACAGGGACTATTCATTTTACTGAAGCATATACAAGGTACACACAAGATTTGACCTCTAAGTCTGCTTCAGGGGGGCTGTGGCGTTATGTGACCCACACAGAATATCTCAGTCACCCTATTTAAGACCACAGTCCCCTCTTACCGACACTCCAACCTGTGAATGAGTGCCCAGCTTTTCCAACCTGTCAGTTGCCCTAGAGGACACCTCATACTGTGACACACTGCGAGACGTGATAGTGCAATACTTTGCAACGAACCAGGGGGACCGCTTCAAGTGGCCTAATTAAATGGGAGGCCTTCAATGTGGTGGTCTGGGGACATTGTCTGATGCAAATGGTAGGGGTGCATCACAAGCTTAATCAGGAGCTAACACATCTAGACAGCATACTCCATAGCCTGGATAATGAACTAGGCCCAGGCACCCTGTTCTGGCTGTTAGAATGCAGGGAACAATACAGCATTTCCTGGAATTCCTACGATGCCACAATTATTTGGATTATGTTAACTAGGTGCACAAAGAGCAGGGCAGACCGGGACGACTGCTGGCATGGCTCATTAGGTTGGATGGCAGAGGCACCCCCATTACCAGCCTGCTGTCCCTGTATGGAGAGGTGCTCTATTTCGCCACTGACATTAACTCAGAGTTCTGAGACTAGTATGTTGCATTATTCTGACTGGTGAATCCTGCCTTGCTAGGGCCTCACGGTGTCTTCCTGGGCTGACTGGCGCTCCGGCACCTCCCTGCCAGAGAGACTGGGGACTTGGGAGGCCCGATCATGACTCAGGAAATAAAGTGCACCATCAAAGACTTGGTGACCAGTAGAATGCCAGGTCCAGACGGACTGCCTGCAGAATTTTGTGCGACCTATGCCAGAGTGTTGGATCCGAGGCTGGAGACCCTATATGCTGAGGCATTCACAGTGGGGCTTTTTCCGGTCTCATCTAGAGAAGCAATGGTCATCCCGCTGCCCAAATCCATTGCCCTGGGAACCCCAGTCTCTGCCTTTAGACCCCTTTCCATACTAAACATGGACTTTAAGGTACTCAGCAAGATGCTGGTGACCAGGCTACTGTTGCACATGCGAGTACTGATCCATACAAACCAAAAAGGTTCATCCCGGCGCTTAACATCTCCCTTAACCTCCGTCTACAATCGGGACCTGAGGACCAAGTCGCAAGCTTTGATTATGTTGGTAGACCTAGAGAAGGCCTTTGACACCATAAGGGAGGACTTCTTCAAGGAGTTAATGATCCATATAAGGCTGGGAGGGCAATGAATTAAATGGATACAGGTATTATATGCAAGCCCCACTGCCAGTATAAAAATGGATCGTACAATCTTGGACCCATATGGCATTCACTGGGGCACGAGACAGAGATTCCCTTTGTCTCTCCTTCTTTTTGCCATCGCCATTGAGCCATTGGGGGAGAGGATCTGGATGATGGGAGAGGGCAGAGGCATCACGGTGGAGGGGAATGAGCAAATTATCTCCCTCTACGCAGATGATCTACTGATGTACTTGGTGAACAGGGAAGCAGCCTACATGTTGCCGCTCCTCAAAGACTTTGGTACTCACTTGGGACTCAGGGTGAACTTGACAAAGACCTGTGTGTTCCTGGTGGTCCAGGACACCCCCAGCCTGTCTATACTTTGGGCACCGCACATTTTTGGGCACATAGGTGTCCAGATATTCCACGAGGACTTGCTGGAGGGGAACCTGAGAGTGGCACTGCGATATCTTAAGTCCTGTGTACCCATCTTGAGATTGCTTCGGCTCCCCCTCCCGGTGAAGGTGCCGGTCTCATTGTTCAGGCAGTTAGATCCCCTGCTTTGGGAGTTAGTCTGTGATGGTGGCCACCACAGGGCCTTGCTTAAAACTCTCCACTGCCCACCACTGGAGGGTGGGTTTGGAAAACCAGACTTCAAGCTGTATTTAGCAGCGGCGCAGCATTAGTGGATCACCCAGTGGCTGGACATGGCCAACCAGATGGAGCTGGGCTTGATTGGGTTGGAGCTGAACCAGGGGACATTGCTAGCCAAGCTGCTCACACCACCACACCAGCACTGAGTATCCCGTGACCGGGCCTTCTGTTCACCGCTGCAATGCTGGCAGGGATGCATCAGGTGGTCATGCAGCAGTGTTTTTTACGTACCTGTACTGCCTTTGGTGGGCCAGCCACATGGGGACCTGTTATCCTACTTCACGGCAGGTCAACTTGCCATGTAGATGGAAGCAGGGATAGTGATGGTGATCATTCGCAACCACATGGACACCCTAATACCACTGGAGGACATGACTGCACAGACCAAACTGCTGCCAGGTCAGTTCCTCAGTTACTTGGCACTATTGAGTACATTTTGGGAGCTATGGGGCATGGGTGCCAAAAGAACCCCTGACTCACGGGGTACTCCAATTGCTATTCACATTTAGGGCAGCAGAGCATCTGATTACCTGGTTCTACAAAGCATTGAATATGATGGATAGGAAACCCCTGGCTGCCGTTGAGGCAAAATGGGAAACAGTGCTGTGTTGAGATATCACCGACCTCAAATTGGGAAGAATCCTGGCATACCCACAGAAGATGTCCCAAAACTCCAGCCTAAAATACATCCAGTTCAACCACACGCACATAACATTGCTGACAATGCATAGAATCACAGCCATATATGGAGGTGAGCCTAGGCGGCCCCCGGTGTGCACACCTGAATGCAGACTTTAGTCAAATGACATGAGGGTGTACATGACTCCAAATGTATTGGGAGGTGGTCCTGGCGTGGCTGGTAGTGACCCTGAATCGCACCCTAGCGAGCACTAAAGAGATGGGCATACTGGGAGTCTTCCCCCACCCCAAACCCAAGAAGGCAGGAAATATGTTTATGGACTTTGCTCTTATGAAGTCCAGTGAAGGGCCTGGCATAAAAACCTGGGTGAGGGATGTCACCACATGGGCCTGAGCAGAAAAGAGAGCACTGCAAAGGGAGGGGGACCACTACCTGTGCAGGGGACTGATAGTAAAACTCTGGTCGGAGATGGTAGACAAATGGGAATGCCTCTTGAGTGTGGTTAGTCGGTCCGGTGGCTCCTCAGACCCAGAATAGGGAACAGGGGAGAGTCACCGGGCGGCCCCAGGCAAGGGTGGTGGCTGGTTCACCTCCTCATGGAAGGCCTGCAGTGTACAAGAGAGCCTGGTCTACTCCCCCCACAGACAACAGACGGGAGGTCTCTGGGTGGTTGCGGGCTTTCCTCCCCCTTCCTCCCAACGGTGTCTGACCTGAAAGCAGACACATTACAGAGGCACTCTGTCCCCAGAGACAGCAGTTAGCCAGTTCAGAGTTATTTCCGTGTTCAATATGGGGTTGATGCTACGTACACAGTTAAGACCACTGACGGAACGAGATAGCTGTCCTTCACTAGAGGGCTCAGACCTGCATGACAGTCTGGATGCGCCACCAAGCTGAGGCAGGGGCATGGATGCCACCTTCTGCGGCTCTATATACGCAAAGAGCTACCAAGGCAACCAGGGGATCCCAAAAGATATTGAACTTCCTGGCCCTGCAGCTGGTTCACTTGTTCACATACAAACACTGAGATTACTTATGCTCCTGTCCAACTAGAAGCCCAGGTGGCCTGTGAACACCCTGCTGCATATATCAATCAATTCATCAATCAGTGTTTGTAAAGTGCGGCTACTCACCCATGAGGGTCTCAAGGCACTGAAGGTGGTGAAGGAGGGCAGCTGATCCATCTGGGCGCTGGGGTTCAGTCGAAGAGCCAGGTCTTGAGATCCTTCCTGAATTGAGTCAACGATGTGGATTGCCTGAGGTGGAGAGGCAGGGTGTAGTGTCTTGGTAGTGAGTTGGGAGAAGGATCTTCCTCCAGTTCTGGTCTTGTGGATCTGTGGGACGGTGACCAGGGCCAGTTGGGTGGAACGTAGGTGTCTGGTAGGTACGTGGAATGAGAGGCCATGGTTCAAATATGCTGGTCCTGTGCCATGGTGGGCTTTGTACTGTTAGGTTTGAAAATCCCATTCCTGATATGCACTCGTATCATGCTATATTAGGTTAGCAGTGTGTGGCTAAATATACGCCATTTGTATTCACGTTATGCAACCCACGGAGTTATCCCTGCAACGTGCAATCTTTCCTGTAGTTAGCCAGTGTGACTCCATTTTGTATTTCGTAATCCCTATTGGGCCGCTTAGGCCGTGTCTGAACTAGGCCTCGTCATTCGTATTGCTTGCCTCAGCAGAACACTGTATTTCATTATTATTTTTTCTCTGTTCAAGGCTGTTTTCTGACTTACTAATGAATAGGCCATTCTGCCCTCGCATACCTATCTGAGTGCGTAGTTCTGCTCCCACGTTGGGAGACGCTGAGACTCAGCGCGACCTTGAGTTGCAGATAGCATGTACCCATCTGGCAGGTGGCAGCCCATCCTTCTGTGCCTTCTTTGTTCATGTTCAGCCCAGGCCTGTAACTTTCCACTGTGGAAGTGGTTGGAGGCTCCTTGGGAAGAATGATTACTCACTGCAGACTGTTGGGGGGGTCAGTCCCTCGGCAGACATCTTAGGGTGCAGGTCAGATGGGACTCCTCTGCAGAGTATTTGCTAATAAAGGTGTGTTTGTATTCTCTACTGTCTGACCAACTCTTCATTACTTGGGAAGGCATAACAGGAGGTTGTAAGTAACCCGGGTGGACCCTAAGGGCCACTTCCTTCAGTTGGCGCCCGAACAGGGACCCCGCAAGGTGATCCAGCTCACCCGTAATCGGGTTGCAGGGTCGGGGTTGCGTCCGGTCGGTCGGGCGGATCGGGGTACCCCACACGATCGAGCTTGGTTCTCACAGCTGCCCCGCCCGTCTGATCGGGCGACTCCTCGTCTAGTGGTCACCGGCTGGGGTCCTGAGAAGGCGAAACCTTGGAGTTGACCGTTTGGTCCGAAGAGTCAGCAGTGGAGAATAACTTGACTCGACCTGTGTGCACCAGGTGAGTGATTTGATTCCTGGAAAAATGGCGCCATTCTTGAACGGCATGAGCCTATGGGCTGTGTCTTGGTACAGTCTCCGGACTGTCTTGGTGCAGTTTTCGGACAGCTTTGCTTGAACGGCATGAGTCGATGGGCTGTGTCTTGGTACAGTCTTCGGGCTGTCTTGTCTTGAACTTGGCGGGTTTGCGGACCCTTGAAAAGGCACAGAGTGTTTGTGGGCAGTCTACCAGACCAACTGGAAATTTGGCCCGCGCTTGAAAAGGTCTGGGACTGTTTGCGAACAATCTGCCAGGCCACTGGTAATTTGGTCAATGCTCGAAAAGGTCTGGGGCTAGAGCCTGTCTTCTTGAACTTGGTACAGTCTCCGGACTGTAGGGAGTGGTCTCCGGACCATTTGCTTTGATCCTTGTATAATTTTTTTTTTTTTAATCATTTGTCTTTCCGTTATATTACCGTTGCTAGTGTTATATTTGTCCGTTAGGGACAGTGCATGCGTCTTATATTAAGATGCCTTGTTTAAGCAAATTGGGGTGTTTTGGATGTCGGTGTTGTTCTACTGAGGCTCGATTGGAAGAGAGTCAGCCTGCGCCTCCGGAGGGTACACCAAATTTTGATGTATACGTCAAGCACGGTATTGGCCCTAATATATTTAGCACATTGTGGAATAAATATACGAGGGACAATGCTGAGTTACAATGGCCACTTACTGGCTCGTTTGATGAGCAAAAATTGAATTTCTTGCAGGACAAGTTGTTCGCCAAAAAGGGCAGACAGTCGATGTTTGATTCCCTAATAGTATGGCTGAAGGAAGCAAAGCAGCGGCGTATGAGAGCAGAGAAAGAGGCCCAGAAGAGACAGACGCAGACTATAACACAGAAAGCAGTGGCCTATGAAAGGGAAAAGATAGAGAAAGGCATAGAATGTGCAGATAGAAAATTTCGATTGCAGACAGATAAATGTTATGTTACTAGGGAGGAAGGTGACGTTTTCATTGAAGAGCTATTGGATTCTCGCCCTCCTCCACCTTACGCTCCCGAGCGGATATGCCCAAGGGTTCCAGCATCTCAGTCCCCGGCCTCTGGTGCCGCTCTTTGTAGTACTTCTGCCTCTAGTCCAACTGCTTCGGCTCCAGCCCTGCCTGCTTCCTCTCTGCTCGTGCCAGTAACAGGGGTGGGAGCCGTTAGCTCTCCTGTTCCGTCTACTGACTCTGTATCTACCGTTACACCCCCTTTCACTCCTACAACACTGTCTCCTTACATGATGATACCTGTCTCCTCATCTGCTCTTTCTCCCTCGAGTATGACGCCCCAAACACTGCTGAACGGCGAAACCCCTTTACGGGGGATTCACGAAGGGAATTGGGCGCCAGCACGGGACCGTATGGACAAAGTGTTGGTGCGTTCTGCTGTGGGTGATGAGGAGAAGAAAATGGTGGCGAATCAGGCGGCTCAGTGGGCTCTGAGCCCGATCCATAGTGTGGAAGATGTGTGGAGTGGGATAAAAGATTATGAGCCCTTCATACAGCAGCATGCCCTTAAGCACATGTCTGTCACACTAATAGGACTGTGGGAACAGTGTTTTCAGGGTATTGCACTGCAGATTATCTATGACATACGAGACAGGGTATATGCAG
Source organism: Calotriton arnoldi (assembly GCA_963921515.1). NCBI lineage: Eukaryota > Metazoa > Chordata > Amphibia > Caudata > Salamandridae > Calotriton > Calotriton arnoldi. The sequence continues at coordinate 185,766 of CAWUFW010018219.1, forward strand.
CAGGTATGGCTCCTAATGAGATTTTTAGCAATGTAATGACATTGGTGGGTTATCGGGGCAGATTGCTCCAAAAGGTTCCGACGATGGTGACCCAGTGCCCCATGAGGGAGGTCCATCCCATTTATCATCCTGAGATACTAGAACTGCGCGACTCCACGAATACTGTAATTAGGCCACAAGTTGATGCTCAGTTTCAGGAACAGTGGATCTACACTCCTTGGAAGAGGAGTGAGGTAATATCCCTTAAAAGTCAATTGCCGGACCCTCGGAAAAACCCGACTGCGTACCTCAAAGAGTTGACAGAGGCGGTCTCCTCCACGGTGATGACGTTAGCAGATATTGGGTTGTTCTTTGGCTTGTTGGTACCGGTGGATATATGGAGGCAAGTGCATACACAGGACCATGTGGTGGAATTGGGAGGAACATGGGATGAGATCAGGGCGTGGGATAAGGACAGCAAGCCCGGTGACAAGCCGAAGGCTGAGATATTGGCTTTACCGGGTCGCATTATCACCTATATGCATTCTCTTATCCCGCCGAGACGAGTGGATTGGGACAAGTTGATTGCATGTCGTCAGAAGAAGGACGAGAGTGTGTCTGATTTCTTTACTAGGTTTGAAGGGGTGTTTCTCGACTTTAGTGGCCAGGACCTGTCATTGGAGGGTGGTGTACGATTGTTTGTCAGCAGGTTTGTTGAAACTAGGTTGCAGGCTTCAGAAAGCACTTGGAGCACCTCTTCCCTGTCAGTGATTTTGAGTATGGCACAGTACTACGAGCATAGAGAGAATGAGGACAAGGAAAAGGTGGAGAAAAAGTCAAAGGATTTGAAGACGAGGGTGTTGATGCAGCAAGTTGCGAGAGGAAGAGGAAAAGGTTCGGGTTCGGCCCAGCGGCTGCCCCAGACTAACAGGGGTGGTACTTCGAATGCACAACTTGGGCTCAATCAATGTGCATATTGCAAGCGGGAGGGACATTGGTGGAATGACTGCCCGGGGTTGTCGCAGAGAGGTGAGGCCCCGAGAGGTGGGGGGTTTGGAGGACATGGAAAGGGAGGAGGAGGTCGTGGGGACATGCGATCAGAGAACACATCATCTAATAGACAGAGCGGGAACTACTTCGACGACCCCCGAGGGAGACAGTACTATCATGACGACTATGACATGGACGAAGTGACAGGGATGTCTCACAGCTAGGACAGCCAGGGACAGGGTGAGGGACCAGTTCCGGTGCCTGTAGATCAGTGTGGACCCTATGTCACTGCAGATTTACATGGTACGACCGAGAAATTCTTAGTCGATACAGGGGCTAGGAATAGCTCTGTTTCCCGTTCACTGGTCCCGGAGGCAGCTCTGTCTGGCCAAAACAATGTTTCGGTGGGTTTCTCAGGCGTGCCGGTCGTTAGCCCCTTTTCCAAACCTCTTGCTTTGACTATTGGCCCCTTTACGGTTGACTCACCATTCCTATTAACGTCAAATTGTGGGGAGAATCTGCTGGATTGGATTTGTTAAAAAGGTTGCATGCAACAATTTTTTGTTCTCCAGACGGTGTTTACATGACTATTGGACCACGAGTGGCCCGTGCCAAGAAATGCCTTGCAAAGGATGCCCCCCTTCCCGTCGAGTTTAAAGATGTGCCACGCTCATTATGGGCTGCAGGAGACACGGATGTGGGGTTGCTCCAGATCCCACCAGTCTCTATACAGATGAAAGACAATGCTAAATTGCTGCGTATTCCCCAGTACAAGATATCCCAGGCAGGAGAAAAGGCCTTATTGCAAATAATACAGGATTTGATTAAGTCTGGTGTGGTTGAAGAGTCAGTAGCGAATGTGTGTAATAGCCCTATCCTTCCTATACTCAAAAAGGCACCTTTGGATTCTTCTGATGCCCACCCTGATGTTTACCGCTTTGTCATTGACCTTAGAGAGGTTAACAAAATAGTGGTTCCCCAGTATCCTGTAGTCCCAGACATTACTACGATCTTGACAATGATTCCCCCGTCAGCCAAATTCTTTTCAGTAATTGATTTGAAGAATGCTTTCTTCAGTATTCTAATCCATACGGATAGCAGATATCTGTTTGGATTTGCAATAGCCGGAAGGAGATTTAGATTCTGCCGTGCTCCACAAGGCTATACAGAAAGTCCGAGTATCTATAGCCAGGCTTTAAAAGCTCAATTTGATTCCTTGGAGCTTCCCCTTGGTAATGTGCTGTTGCAGTACGTTGACAATCTCCTTGTGGCTTCGGACACTGAGGATGGTTGTAAAGAAGCCACAGTTAAATTACTGTTACATTTGGCACACCATGGACACAAGGTGTCACTCTCAAAATTTCAATATTGTCGACAGGTGGTCAACTATTTAGGTCACCTACTGTCGAAGGAGGGTTGCAGACTAACACCTGAACGCATAGCTGCTATTACTAATATGCCTGTTCCTAAGACCCAACGCGAGGTACGCACGTTTATTGGGATAACTTTGTATTGTTGTCATTGGATCCCTAATTATTCCCTACTAACAAAACCCCTCTTTTACCTGACCACTAAAGACGTGCATGAACCCTTGCCTTGGACATCTGCATGCCAGCAAGCTTTTGAGCAATTAAAAGTTACGCTTTGCTCTGCTCCTGTGCTTGGTACTCGTGATTACCAGAAGCCTTTTGTGCTTTATGTACATGAGGCAGACGGATGCGCGCTTTCTGTTCTAACACAGGGTTTCGGTGGTAAGCAGAGACCCTGCGCATATTTCTCTGCTATTCTTGATAACATCGCCAGAACTCTCCTGAGCTGCCTGAGGGCTGCCGCGGCGGTGGCAGTTTCTATCAGACAATCGGCAGGGCTCGTCCTTGATACAGATCTCACATTAATGGAACCTCATGCTGTGGACACACTGTTGAATAAGACAAAGACACAGCACCTTACTAGTGCGCGTCTCACTGGATATGTGTTAACTTTGTTTGCTCCGCACATTACCATCAAACGATGTGCTACTCTGAACCCAGCCAAGTTACTACCCCTCCCTTCGGAAGAAAAGGACAATGATGTCCATGATTGTTTATTTAGGACTTAGGAAGAAACGAAGGGACGGGTAGACCTGACTGATGTTCGCTTATCTGACCCCCAAGGGGAACTATTTGTCGATGGCTCTTGTTTAAAACTACCAGATGGCACTACCACTGCAGCTTATGCAATCACAAATTTACACATTGTAGTTGAGACATCCCATATCCCATACCAATCGGCTCAGGCTGCAAAGTTAGTTGCCCTCCTTAGGGCTTGCGAGTTAAGTGAGGGACTGACTGTCAATGTCTACACCGACAGCCAGTACGCCTTTGGGGTGGCCCATAATTTTGGGCGCCTCTGGGCCGAGAGAGGGTTCTTGACTTCACATGGGCTTCGAATACAGCATGGTCCATTGATACATAGACTGTTGTCAGCATTGACACTTCCTGATAAGCTGGCAATAATAAAATTTAGTGCTCACAAAGCAGTAACAGACAATGTTGGAAGGGGCAATGCGTTTGCGGATCAGACAGCTAAGGAGACAGCTAGATCGAAGATGAAAAAGATGTTTGTGGCAGGTCCCGCTAGGTGGGTTCCAGACAATGGAATGTTTGAGGACACATTGGAAAATGTCAGGGAAATACAGGGCGAGGTGACAGTAGATGAATTGGCAGTATGGGAGGAGAGGACAGGGCGTTTGGATGAGGATGGGTGTTGGACTGACTTGTCTGGGAAGCAGAGATGGTTGCTGCCGAACGCCTGCCTATGTGCTCCTTGTTGTCACTATGGCCCACGGCCCAGCACACATTAGTGCCAAAGGAATATGTAAGCTACTAGCCCCAGTATGGCGAAACGATAATATCCCTAAGGTAGCCACACACCTAGTGAAACACTGCATCATTTGTCTGAAACATAATCCTGGGAAAGGTACTCCTACACCGCAGGTAATTTTGCACCGCCTTCCTTCCCTTTGGAGGTTCTCCAGATGGATTTCATCGAAATGGGACGAGTTAACAACTTGAAGTATGTGCTAGTAGTAATTTGTGCGTTCAGTAAATGGATTGAGGCTTACCCACTAAGGAGAATACGGCCATGGCAATGGCGAAGGCGCTCCTAAAAGAGTTCTTCCCGCGCTATGGATTGCCACGTGTGATCTGGAGTGACAACGGAAGTCACTTCAACTCAAAAGTAATTGAATTGGTGTGCAAGGGCTTGCATATTAAGCAAAAGTTTCATGCAGCGAACCACCCCCAGTCAGCAGGCCTGGTTGAGAAGTACAATGGTACTCTCAAACTGAAGTTAGCGAAGATCCAAGAAAGCACAGGATTGCGATGGCCAGATGCATTACCTTTGGCTTTGTTATGCACCAGAGCGACAGCGCATTCTAGAACAGGGTTATCCCCGTACGAGGTGGTCTTTGGGCTCCCCACCAACGTCTTGGGCGTCCCAAGACCCAAGCGCTTCTCCGAGATAGAGTACCCCCTGTTGATAAATTATCTGAATGAATTGTCTAAAGATCTCCGTTCTGTCCACCAACAGTTTCACGCCACACTGCAACCAGTACCAGAGGGGCCCGGGCATCAGCTACAACCCAGGAGTTTTGTTATGGTCAAGAATTTTCAACGGAAGAACTGCCTGGAGCCGAGGTGGAAAGGGCCGCTGCTTGTCCTGCTTGCAACCCGCACAGCCGTGAAGATTGAAGGCCGGAAGCACTGGGTGCATGCATCACATGTAAAAGGGTACCTCTACCACTTCCGTATGATCAGTGGGCCCTCAAAGGAGTAGCTGACCAGGAAGGGGAGCGCATGCCCTGTTTCATCCCTTTCTCTGACTCCCGATTGAGGTGGGCGCAGACAGACAAAGAAAGCGACGCTGCCTTACTTGAGGCAGTCCCCCCAGAGATAAGGGCCACCCCGGATGCTCCCACTTCTAGTGCACAAACACCTGAGTCTCAATGCCCTGCTGAGCCTGAATTTCTTCCCCTTTTTGCTGATGAAGAAGTGCCTTGGGTTGTCTGGTATAATTTGCGGCCCCGACGGAAGGACAGTGCGCCAGTAGGACAGTCCAGGAGTTAGGGAAGGACTTGAGCTTAGGGCGGAGGTGCTATGTCTATGGTGCCTGCTTTAGATTAGAGTGAACAACACTGGTGCACTGCCCTAGACACTGGACAGGATCGTTGAGGGTATTTGCCCAGGAGGGAGGGTGCCCTATCCTGAAAGAAGAGGATTTGTTTTCCAGCAAGGGCTGCAATCGCACAGCTCCCCCGTGGGAGTGCTTCATAGCACCGTCATTGATGAACAATAGGAGCCTACCAGTGAGGCTCTGAAGGACACTGAGTGACTTGTACCCCTCTGGTCGGTTGTATTTGTTGTGGCTCCAATTCCTAAGGTTTCTTTCCATGTACCCATTTGGCCGTGCAGTCATGAACGAGGAACAGCTTCTGGTGGCCCCACCATTGCAGAAGAATGATCCAGGGTGGTCTAGTTGGTCCAATGGGAGTAGGGTAGTAGTGGTAGTGTTCTTCTCATAGTAATGATAACACTATTTGGGGTGGTGTGGTATTTAGAAGAACAGCATCCTGTACACACTTTGATAGGGACTACTCCGGCTCCACCTGAGCATTCGTTTGTTACACTGGCCCCGCATAAAGAAAGGCATAGACAGACTTATGCCCAGAATGCATTCCTGCAGATGCTTCATCAGGTACACAGCACCACCAATGCCACAAACTGTTAGGTGTGTGGGTTACTTCCCTCAGTTATGCACAAGAATGATCTGCTGGTGTCATTGCCCCTGTCATACTTGGGTAGTTGTGAGGCCTGGTTCCACTTGCTTTCTATGGTATATATGCACTATCATGCTGACACTATGAATATGGTACAAGCTGATTATGAAGCAGTATCAGAGTATATAGTGGCACACCAAGGATACACACCTGGGGCAGATGGAAAGGAGGGTACTCTACATCCAGAAGCTTGTATGAACGTTTTTGAAAATAATCAGAATGTCACTTGGTTACAAAATAAAATGTTGGATTTCCAAGGATTTAATGTTACTGAATATTTTAAATGTTTCCAGGAACAAAATATAACTGAAGACAAAGCCATGCCCGTCCCTGTGATCAATACAGCAGCTAATTTTTGCGTTGAAGGTTCAGGGAACATTCCAGTAGGACAAAGCAGTTGCAACTACACATACCGATTGAACACTACTAGTAGCCCACCGTTGCTCACACCTCCAAATGTATACTTCGTTTGTGGGGAGCAGGCCTATACATGGCTTCCCAGGGGATGGTCTGGCCGGTGTTATGTCTCTTTTCTTTTACCTCCCGCTTACATTGCACCATCTAATTATCACAAGGATCATAGGCTACAGCGTAGGGATCTACATTTGCATCGGGCCAAGAGAGTTGTCAATCCAGAAGATATAGACCAAACAGATACTTCCCTACAGCAGTTTACTGACATCATGAAGGGCATTCTGCCATTCTGGGGCCCCATGTTCAATAGTCGTAATATTCGTCGCCTTGCCTGAATAGTTGAAGGAGTTATTAATACTACTGCAGGTATACTGACTAATATTACAGTTGAACTTCAGGCTACAAGACTCGTTGCACTTCAAAACCGGGTGGTTTTAGACGTCATCCTTGCTGATAGGGGTGGAGCCTGCCGCGTCATCAGCAGCAGTTGTTGTGTTTACATTCCTGATAACGCCCCTACTGTGTACTCCACCATACAGAAATTACACAGGCTTGCTTCAGATATCCATCAGGATAATGGATCATGGTCCCTCACGGGGTGGTTCTGGGGTCTCCTGACATCATGGGGTTGGAAGATACTTCTCGCCCTCGTAGTTATTGCAGGTGTCATCTTCACATGTTGCCTATGTATTAACTGCCTTCCAGCATGTTTCACCTATTGTGTGAGCAAGCTCACCCCTACCCCTAAATTGTCAGGACGTGATACTAAGGTCTCTACCATGATGATGCAGGATATCCAGGACATCATGCTTATCGATGAGGGAATTTTTGAATACTAAGTAGATGTTGATCCTCATGTGTTGTTTTATTCTCCCTGATAGCTTGAGTGACTATGCATTTTCCTCCTTCCCACTTAGAATCGTAAAGACCCTACCGGATAGCATCACTAAAGCATTTAGCCACCCATGCTAAAAGGAGGGTCTGCTAGGTTTGAAAATCCCATTCCTGCTATGCACTCGTATCATGCTATATTAGGTTAGCAGTGTGTGGCTAAATATACGCCATTTGTATTCACGTTATGCAACCCACGGAGTTATCCCTGCAAAGTGCAAGCTTTCCTGTAGTTGGCCAGTGTGACTCCATTTTGTATTTCGTAATCCCTATTGGGCCGCTTAGGCCGTGTCTGAACTAGGCCTCATCATTCGTATTGCTTGCCTCAGCAGAACACTGTATTTCGTTATTATTTTCTCTCTGTTCAAGGCTGTTTTTTGACTTACTATTGAATAGGCCATTCTGCCCTCGCATACCTATCTGAGTGTGTAGTTCTGCTCCCACGTTGGGAGACGCTAAGACTCAGCGCGACCTTGAGTTGCAGATAGCATGTACCCATCTGGCAGGTGGAAGCCCATCCTTCTGTGCCTTCTTTGTTCATGTTCGGCCCAGGCCGGTAACTTTCCACTGTGGGCGTGGTTGGAGGCTCCTTGGGAAGAATGATTACTCACTGCAGACTGTTGGGGGGTCAGTCCCTCGGCAGACATCTTAGGGTGCAGGTCAGATTGGACTCCTCTGCAGAGTATTTGCTAATAAAGGTGTGTTTGTATTCTCTACTGTCTGACCAATTCTTCATTACTTGGGAAGGCATAACAGGAGGTTGTAAGTAACCCGGGTGGCCCCTAAGGGCCACTTCCTTCAGTAGGCATGTATGAGGAGCTTGAAGGTGATTCTTTTGTTGACTCAGAGCCAGTGGAGTTCTTGAAGGTGTTCAGTGATGAGGCTGTGGCGGTGGATGTTGAGGACCAGTCTGGCTGCAGAGTTTTGATCATTCTATAGTTTCCTGAGGAGTTTCTGGGTGACGCCGGCATAGAGTGCATTGCCGTAGTCGAGTCTGCAGCTGATGAGTGCTAGGATGACCATCTTTCTAGATACTTTGGGGAGATATCTGAAGGTCTTTCGAAGCAGGCACAGCGTGTGGAAGCATGATGAGGAGACAGCGTTGATCTGGTGGTTCATTGTGAGCGAGGAGTCCAGTATGATGTCGAGGTTTTGTGCGTGGTCCATGGGTGGGGTTCCAAGTGTGGCAGGCCACCAGGAGTTATCCCACGCTGAGGTGGTGGGACCCAGGATGAGGACTTTGGTTTTGTCTGAGTTGAGTTTGAGGCAACTGTCTTTCATCCAGGTGGTGACTGCCTTCATCCCAATGTGGAAGATGATTCTGCCGCTGTGGGTTTGTTGGTGAGGGAGAGGATGATTGTCGAACTGTGGCACATTTGAGGGTGCAAGACATTGTTGGGCATAGATGTTGTATTGAATTAAATCATTGCATAAGATGCACAGTATTGTGTTATGTATGTTAAAATGCCAATAAAAACACATTTAAAAAAAAGCACAAAGTGCCTCTTGAGGTCATTTGGTTGTGCTAGACCGGGCGAAAGTCACAAGTTCAAGCTAACCGAGATGGAGCACAGGCCGGATACAGGGACCTGGTTAGTTCCGCAAAAATGTTATCTTCTGAAAGTCCGTTGTGAACAATTCCATAAAAGATGGAGGAGGCAGCGAGGTGTAGGGGGAACCTTGCAGATGGTCATCGCAGTAGCGCGAAGAGCATGCTGGGTGGCATAGGCTGTTGTGGCTGTAGTGCATAGAGCCGGTGAGCATCGCAGATGGTTGTTGCTGGAGCTGCGTGTTGGCAGTCAACACAGGCTGTCATTGCTGTAGCGAGAAGTGCAAACTTGCGTTGCCGGTAATCGCTTGTGGTCACTCTAGCAGGAAGATTCAGGCTCACTGGAGCTTTGCATTGATGTTCTCATGGGTGTCAGAGTCTCAGTGCTACAAGCCCATTTGTTATCGTGAAGAGCCGAAAACATCAAGATTTCACTTTTCTTCACCAGAGGAGCTCAACTGATGCCAGCCATTGGTCCAGGACCTGGGGAGGCACTTCTTGGGGTTGAGGAGCTCACTCCAGCAGAGGCTAACAGGGATCTGGCAGGCCCAGTTGTAGGTCCAGGCAGGTTCAGTTGGGGCAGGTCAGCTAGACAGTTGCGCAGAGGCTTCTGGAGCTTTTTGTATCCCTGTAGCTCAGACAGGATGTCAGCCAACTGATCTTTGCATTCACTCTGGTTAGCCTGGGATGAAGGGAGCAGGTCCAGTCTTCCTTCTCTTAGAGAGCAGGGCAGCCCTTAAGCAGCAGGGCAGTCCTCTGGTAGCAGCAAGGTAGGCCTAAAGAAGCAGGAAAGTCCTCTGGGGAGCAAGGCAGTCCAACTTCTGTAATGCTCACAGACCCAGGAGTGTACTGAAGAGTGGCTCTGAATGTTCAATATTTATACATGGTGCCAACTTTTAAAGTGGAGGGTTCCCTTTACTACCCCCACAACTGGTTCTGAAAGGTTCTTCACTTCCCCTGTCAAGGCTCCAACAAGGCTGGGGTGACAAAAGACTAGTGTTAGGTTCCTTTGTGTATGCTGGAGGCAAGCCCTTTGAAGTGTAAGTGTGGCAAGGAACAGTTCTTCCCCCCACCCTCCTGGCAACATGGCCGCCCAGCCCACACCTAGGCCTCCTAGTGTCACTGTCTGGGAGGACTACACACACTCCAACGCCAAAGCCATTCACAGTCATGCAACCCAGGACACTGCAGAAAGCTCAAATTGTTAGGCAAGAAAATTCTAACTTTCTAAAAGTGTAATTATCAGAATTGTGACTTAAAATCTGACTTTACCATTAAAGTGGATTTTAGAGTGCAATTCATTTGAGTATAAAGACCAAGGGCCTGATTCACAAAGGGCCTCCACACTTGTGGTGGAGGCCCCGCAGTCGTAGGGGAGTCTCCGCACTTGGGGCGGAATCTCCGCAATGAGAATTCTCATTGCCGAGGTTCTACCCTGAGTGTGGAGTCTCCCCCATGAGTATGGGCCTCCGACATGAGTGTGTAGGCACTTTGTGAATCAGGCTCCATATCTCCATCTGCTTCCCAATCTAAAATCACTTATTAAATGCAATAAGGTAACCCAGGGTTAGTCAATAGGTGAGATATGCCTTACAACAGTGACAAACGACTTTAGGAGTTTTTCACTGCCAAGACATGTAAAACCTAAGTACACTTTCCAACTTTTTAAATGCAATTCACCCAGCCCTATTACCCTTTAGGCCCTACCTTATGTGTGACTTATAAGTATTAAAAAGGAAAGTTTAGGCCTGACAAAAGGTTTATTTTACCAGGTCAAAATGGCAATTTAAAACTACACTAAAGGCTGCAGTGGAAGGCCTAAGGCATGTTTTAAAAGGTTACTTTAGTTGGTGGCACAGTGTGTTCTGCAGGTCCACTTGTAGTGATTAATTTACAGGCTGTCTGTACATGTAGTACATTTACTAGAGACTTACAAGTAAATTAAGTGTACCAATCAGGTGGATGCCATTTGTACCATGTTATGGGGAAAGAGTACAGGCACTCTACCACTGGTTAGCAGGGAAAAAGTGCACAGAATCCTAATGTTAACAACAAGCATTTGAAAAGCTTATAGGTCTCGCCTATGCAAGAGCTATTGACTTTGCTAATACGTTTTAGCAATCTTAGCAATTTTGTACACCACAGTGGCTGGTGTTCAGCATGGCTAAAAGTTAGTGGAGTAAAGGAGAGTGGCATGGAGTGGAGTGTTGTAAAGTGCAGTAGAGTGAAGTTTTATCTAGTGGTGTAGAGTGGTCTGGAGTGGTGTACATTTGTTGAGTGGCATGGAGAGAAGTGAAGTGGCGTGTCCTGGAGTAGCTTACAGTGTTTTGAAGTGTCATGAAGTGAGTAGAGTGTCGTAGAGTGGAATGGTGTAGAGTTGAGTGGCGTAGGGTGGAGTACAGTGCCAGAGTTTAGTGGAGTGTCATAGAGTGGAGTGGCATTGAGTGTCATAGAGTGGTGTAGAGCAGAGTGGAGTGGTGTAGAGGGCGATGCATAGAGTGGAGAAGAGTGTTGTAGATTAAAGAGGAGTAGAGCCAAGTATATTGTCATAGAGTGGAGTGGCACAGAGTGGAGTAGAGTGTTGTAGAGTTGAGTGGCATAGACTGTCGAAGTGGAGTGTCATAGAGTGAAGTGGGGTAGAGTGGAGAAGTGTGTCATGGAATAGAGTGGAGTAAAGTGGCATGGAGTGGCATAGAAAGAGTTGGGTAGAGCATTGTAGAGTGGAGTAGTGTCATAAAATGGCATAGAGTGGAGTAGAGTGCTATAGAGTGTCAGTGGAGCAGAGTTTAATGAAGAAGAGCATCATAGAGTAGAGTATCGTGGAGTGTCGTAGAGTGGAGTATAGTAGAGCGGTGTAGAGTAGCCTAGAGTGAAGTGGCATAAAGTACAGTGGTAAAGAGTAGATTGGCGGAGGGTGCATTGATTTTGAGTACACTGGTGTAGAGTGTATTGGCATAGAGTGCAGTGACATACAGTGCAATGGCATAGAGTAGAGTGCTGCAGAGTAAAGTGCAATGGGGTAGGGTAGAGTGGCACAGAATAGAGTAGAAATGTAGAGTGGAGTGGTGCAGGGTAGAGTGGAGTAGTGCAGGGTAGAGTGCAGAGGTATAGAGTAGAGGAGCGTAGAGTAGAGTGGTCTAGAGTGTAATGGTGTAGAGTGGAGTGGTGTAGAGGGCCATAGAGTGGCATAGAGTGGAGTCATGCAGAGGAGAGCGCAGGGGCATAGTGTGCAGGGGTGTAGAGTGCAGGGTCATATAGTGGTGTAGAATAGAGTGGTGTAGAGAGCAGTGACATAGAGTTCAGTGGTGCAGAGTACAATAGAGTAGCGCAGGGTGCAGTGACATAGAATGCAATGGTGTGGAGTGGGGTAACGTGCAGTGGCGTAGATTGCAATGGCATAGAGTAGAATGTTGTAAAGTACAGTGACGTTAAGTGCAGTGGTAAGAAGAAGTTGGCATAGGTGCAGTGGCGTACGGTGCATTGGTTTTGAGTAAAGTGGTGTAGAGTGCATTGGTGTAGGGTGCAGTGGTTTAGAGTACAGTGGCCTAGTGTAGACTGCAGATGCATAGAGTGGCACAGTGCAGAGTGCAGTGGCATAGAGTGCAGTGGCATAGAGCAGAGTGGAATGGAGAAGAGTAGCACAGCATTGATTGTAGTGGCATAGAGTGGAGTGGCACAGAGTGGTATAGAGTGGCGTAGAGTGCAGTGGCATAGAGTGCAGTAGCTTGAGTAGATTGTTTCAGAGTAGAGTGAAGTGGTGTAGAGTGGAGTGGTTCAGGTAAAGTGGAGTGGAGCAGGGTAGAGTACAGTGGTATAGAGTAGTGGAGTAGAGTGCATTGATGTAGAGTGCAGTGGTGCAGAGTGGAGTGGCATAGAGTTGAGTAAAGTGCAGTGGCATAAATTATAGCTGCTTAGAGTATATTGTTTCTGAGTTGAGTGAAGTGGCGTAGAGTGGAGTGGTGCAGGGCAGATTGGAGAGCTGCAGGGAAGAGTGGAGTGATATAGAGTAATGGCATAGAGTGCAATGGTATACAGTGCAGTGTTGCAGAGTGGAGTGGTGCAGAGTGGATTGGTGCAGAGCGGAGTGGCCTAGACTGGAGTGGTGTAAGTTGCAGTGGTGCATAGTAGAGTGGGGTAGAGTGCACTGGAATAGAGTGAAGTGGTGCAGAGTAGAGTAGAAAGGCATAGAGTGAAGTGGCATATAGTACAGTGCCATAGAGTGCAGTGTGCACAGTAGATTAGAGTGGCATAGAGTGCATTTGCTTTGAGTGCAGTAGAGTGGCGTAGATTGGTGCAGAGTAGAGTGCAGTGGCATAGAGTAAAGTGACACAGAGTAGAGTGACATAGAGTAGAGTGGCATAGAGTTCAGTGGCAGAGAATGCAGTGCAGGAGAGTAGAGTTTCATAGAGTGCATTGGTGTGGCAGCATAGAGTGGTGCAGAGTAAAGTGACAGAGTGCAATGGTGTGTCATACAGTAAAGCATAGTGGCATACCGTGCAGTGGTACAGAGTAGATTGGCATGGATTGCAGGGGCGAAAAGTGTATTTGTTTCGAGTAAAGTGGTGTGGAAAGCACTGGTGTAGAGTGCAGTGGCATAGATTGCAGCTGTGTAGAATAGAGTGGCATAGTGTGGCGTGACATTGAGGGGAACAGCACAGAGTGGAATAGAGTGGCGTAGACTGCAGTGGCATAGAGTATATTGTTTCAGAGTAGAGTGAAGTGGCATAGAGTGCAGTGGTTTAGAGTAGAGTGTCGTAGAGTGCAGTGGTGCAGAGTAGATTAGAATACACGACAAGATGGCCGACAGGTGAGGAGCTCCGGCCGGGAGCTCCCGGCCAGGGATTGCCTTTTTGGCTTAAATCCCTAGACTTCTACCATCCTCCTGGGACCTCCTTACTCACCTGAGGTCTTGTTTAACTGCGGTCCTCGTTGCTCTAATCTCCCGCTTGTGGGCTCGAGATTCTTGAAAAAAACGGGATCGAAGCTTCCTCCCGTGGAGACCGAGCAACCATAGCCAATGCCCTGTGGAGCTGCCCAGACAGCTATAGGGGAGATTGGCTCCGGTTTCTCGCCGCGGCCGTCACCTACCCAGCCAGGCATCGGGCACAGCTCTCCTCGCATCTCCGCTGTGTGTCTACTTCCTCCCCTGCCTTCCTATGAATCTTCGATGACCTGCGGTCGACGGAGCCAATCTCAGCAATGCTGATGCCTGGTGGATTTCTCTGGATGGCCGTTGATGAACTTGGCTGAGGTTCTCCCCTCCTGACCTTCCCCCTGCCTCCGGACTGCTGCACAGGCGCCTGTGCTCGACTTCTGGGGCTGCTGCATGGACACCCAAATCGCTTTTCCTCCGACTAAGCAGTTTGTGAATACTGCAACGCTGCTAACCCTGTGTTCCCCGAAGGTCTTTTCCTCGATGATTCCGAGTGAGTACGGCGGTATCCTGTTTGTCCGCTCTCCGGAGCCTGTGACTGCCTCCCCCTTCCGGGGCTCCTGCTTTGCGCCCGAGTCGCTTTCCCCTGACTAAGCAGCGGATGAAGTCCATGACGCTGCTGCCCCTGTTGTCCCCGAGTGATCGCCCTGACGAGCCGAGTGAGTCCGGCAATTTTCCTGTCCTGCTCCCTCACTGCCCTGTGGCTGCCTCCCCCTTCCAGTCCAACTCCCAGGGGTTGCTCCGATTTCTTGCTTGGGTTTTTTTGTTGGATCGGTGTTTCCTCCATTTTGTGCCGGAGGTATTGTGGGACCGCCATCTTGATGGCACCGACTGGTTTCGCCGCATGCTGCCAATCTGCGTCTTTGTTGCCTGCCTGACTCCTGCATCTTCTTCGACCCCTCCGGGATACCTACACCCTTTCGGCGGGGGGGGTGACTGTGAGACATCCTCTCTCCCCTTCCTTTGGGCCCTCTCTACAGTCAAGGTGCTCCGGCGCTGAGAGTCCGGCACCGGTTTGCATTGGAATCCGTTACCCCAAATGGCCTCCGGGCTCTCTGACTTTGGACTTTTGGTGGGTCCCCGGATATATTACCTTCTCCTTTGCCGGTAAGCCTGACTCGGACACTTTTGCCAGCTCCTAGCTCATCTCCCCTCCTCCCCTCCTTGCTCCATGGGACCTATTTTTATTTTTAATTGTTTCCCTGTGTAACCGATGTAATTAGTTTAATTGTAACTGATGTAATCAGCTCAACTGTTTTTTTTCCTCGACTTCCATGTAAAGCGCTCTGATACCTCCGGGTCTAGCCAGCGCTAGAAAAACTCTTCAAATAAATAAAATAAATAAATGGCTTAGAGTGGAGGGGCACAGATTACAGTGGTGCAGAGTGGAGCAATGCAGAATAGAGTGACGAAGATTTCAGTGGCGGAGAGAGCAGTGTTGCAGAGCAGAGTGATGTACAGTGAAGTTGCATAGAGTGAAGTGGTGCAGTGTAGAGTGGAGTGGTTCAGAGTACAGTAGAGTGGCATAGAGTTGAGTAATGCAGAGTAGAGTGGTATAGAGTGTACTGGCGAAAAGTTAAGGTGCCTCCATGAAATGGGAGAGATGCCCTTCAGACCAAAGGGGACAGGGTCAATATATGGTAAAAACAGAAAAAGGTCCCTTTTGTGTCACTCACTCTAGCTATCCATTCTATAAGATAATTTTATAGAATCTCATTCAGGCTCAACATATCCTTACTCACAGTCACTCTATTATCTAAACACTGAACATAGTTATATGTAGAAATTTCTCATTTATTAAAATTATTTTCTTATGCAAAATATTGTCACTGTGATTCTTGTTATGAAGCAAATACATTAATCCATATATATTACAAGAAAACTTCATCCATCAATAAAATTAAATATACACATCATCAAATAAGTTAAATACAGATATCATAAGATTCTCTAGTCTATTACACATTAAAATCACAAGTTTTCAAGTTGTCTACGCAGTGTTTTGTTGGATAAGACTTGATAAACACCACCTTCTTCAGGACAAAGTATTTAAACAGAAGTTCATCTTCAGCCTGTTGTTTAGATCCACCACCTTCTTTGAATTGTTCAGGATGGTCTTTAAGAGTATTATTCTATCATCTAGAGTCCTTATGGATCCACTAATTTAGAATTTGATGCATACTTTCACTTGTTGTTGGCAAGAGTTAAACTTCTCCAAAGGGTTTTAGCAGATAAATCACATAGTATGGCACTCATATATTGTTCTACATTCGTAGTGTATCTTTTTGTTGCTGCGGACCTGTTGCAGGTTTGTCCAGTTGACAGGACATGCTTTTCCTCCATGTGGACCTCTCGCAGGTCCCATCCCCTCCTCAAGGGATCTTGTCGGTGCTCCACTACCTGGATAGAGGGTCACCATCTTCCGTCTTCTTCACTCGAGGGCATAGTGCTCATGCCTCGAGGCTGTGCCATTGTCCTGTTTAGGCGTATCCTCAGGGTCTTGCCGATGCTCAGATGGGTGCAAAAAGAACAATTGATGGACAGAATGCATAACAATGTCATACATTCACCCCAGGACAGAAATATGGGCCTAAATCCATCGTTGTTTTGCTCCCCATGCCATTCCAGTTTGAACCCAGCCATATCCAAATCAGTCTTGACCATGCACCCAATGGGAACAGCCCAGTCCGAATTGCCAGGCTAGGTTCTCCCTGGACTGGAAACAAGCATCCTAGAACCGGTTTCGTGGTTTCACCCCTCATCAGCCAGGATAGCTTGACTCCAGTGGCATGGAGAGCACGGGACCCACATCTGGGCATAACCGTCCCACTCAGGGTGACAAATGCAAAAAGAACAATTGATGGACAGAATGCAGAACAATGTCATACATTCACCCCTGGACCAATTAGGCTTGTTGGGGGGCGGAGCGTGGTACTGAATCGGCATAAATGCCGGCGGCATCGCGGGAACGGGCAATCTAGGCAGAGGCCGCTACTCGTGAGCTCTTTTAAACAGTATTTACTGCAACGTTTTTTAAACTACTTTTTAACTTTAAGGAAACTGTCTTTTGAATTTGAAATTGCCTTGTATCACTCACTGCGCCAGCTACCGGGCTCCCTCTGTGCCCTCGCTTACTTCCTGGTCCCTTGGACCAATTAGGCTTGTTGGGGGGCGGAGCGTGGTAGTGAATCGGCATAAATGCCGGCGGCAGCGCGGGAGCAGGCACTCTAGGCAGAGGCCGCTACTCGTGAGCTCTTTTAAACAGTATTTACTGCAACGTTTTTTAAACTACTTTTTAACTTTAAGGAAACTGTCTTTTGAATTTGAAATTGCCTTGTATCACTCACCGCGCCAGCTACTGGGCTCCCTCTGTGCCCTCGCTTACTTCCTGGTCCCCTGGACCAATTAGGTTTGTTGGGGGGCGGAGCGTGGTACTGAATCGGCATTAATGCCGGCGGTAGCGCGGGAGCGCAGCGGACGCGTGCAGCGGGCGCGCCGAAGGCGCACCAAAGGCAAGCCCGTCTGCGCCCGTCCGCGCCCAGCCGTGCCCAGGGCCCAGTCACCATGCCCAAATACTTAAATATTCCTCCCTAGAACTTCATTCACTCAACACCTCTCATAGGCCAAGCCCGACTACTACTGCCAAGCTACACCTGAACTCTATCTATCAGCCCCTACAATATCTTCCGGAAACGACCCAGCCAGCCACACTAATTTGCCAGGAGCGGAAAAAAGATAGAAGAACTACTCTATCAATCTACTATCTCAATACACGCTCCCTAGTAAAACATCAACTGGAAATTTTCACCCTCTTAGAGTCAGGAAAGCCTGACATTCTGCTGCTCACCGAAACTTGGCTTACCATTGACTCCTCACCAGACATCTTGGCGGCTCTACCCAATGAATATTACATTATTCAATCCAACCGCCCGCCTGGTAAAAGAGGAGGCGGAGTAGCAGCTATCATCCACCACGATCTTAAAGTTACTAGCCTCACCCCACTTCTGCTCCCCAATGCAGAAAATGCAGTGATAAAAATAGAAACTGACTCGGCACCAATTATCTGTGTATTAGTCTACAGACCCCCTCAACACATGCCTCTCTTCCCTCACTCCTTAGGAGAACAAATCGCCAACCTGGCAACTAACCATACCAGAGTCATTCTAATAGGTGACTTTAACTACTGGGCAAATGACGTACTAGGGGGGCCACAGTCAGCTGAACTAACTGATCTAGTCAGCAACCTAAACTTCTCTCAGAACATATCCACGGCCACGCACAACAAAGGCCACACCCTAGATCAAATGTGGACTATTAACTTAGCAGTGCCCAATTTATATATCACTCCATGCATCTGGTCCGATCATTATCTAATTAAATTCAATTTAGAAAAATCCCACCATAAGCAAACCCCCCACCAACATTGGGAGGGTGGCGAGGAAATGGAATCATATTGACAATAATGAATTCCTCGCCACTTTAACCAACACAGCCCCCAATCCTGAATCTGACATAAATAGCCATGAGAGTTTGATCTTTACCTGGCTCTTGGAAGCCAGCGACAAACATGCCCCCCTAAAGCAAATCAGGCAATCTCGTCGGCTTGAGGCACAGAGATGGTTCAGCCAGGAATTAAAATTACTAAAACTCTCTCTCCGCCAACTGGAAAGGAAATGGAGGCGGAACTACTTACAAATAGACAAAGCTACCTATCAACTAGCAATGAGGGAATACAAAATATCAATTTTGAAGGCCAAAGCTACACACTTCTCCTCCAGAATTTTAAATTCCAACAACAAAACTAAAGAAATCTTCACTATCGTTGACGAATTGTCTAATCTTGACAGAGTCGTTAGTAAACCCACTCCGTCTCAGGCTCTCTGTGAATCCTTAAACAATTTTTTCATTGATAAGATAGTATCCATCAAAGCCAGCATTCCCACTCACCCCCGGCCGGTAAACTCTCCCTCTTCTGTAGGAAACCCTCACTCCTTTGACTCCTTCCCACCTGTGGACACACAGACCCTCTGTGAACTGCTGTTAAAAATTAAATCAGGATCTCCAATGGATCACTGCCCTCCTCATGTTCTAAAAAATGCCTTTGTGGCCCTCCCGGACCCTGTGCTGGACCTTTTGAATAACTCCCTTTCTCAAGGCAAGGTCCCAAATGCTTTTAAAGAGGCCATAGTGGTCCCTCTTTTAAAGAAACCTGGAGCCGACCCCCAGAGCTTGTCAAATTACCGCCCGATTTCCCTGCTTCCGTACTTAGCAAAGGTAATAGAAGCTTACGTAGCGAACTGCTTATCCACCTTTTTGGAGGAATCTGGATTCCTCGACTCCCATCAAGCTGGCTTTCGGCCAGCCCATTCTACAGAAACAGTAATTCTAGCAGTTATTGATTCTCTACAGGCAGAAGCTGACAGAGCCGTTCCCCAAGCCTTGGTGCTGCTGGACCTCTCGGCCGCTTTTGACACGGTCGACCACGATATATTGGTGGACCGTGTCAGAGAGGCAGGTCTTCGGGGTACAGCGCTTTCCTGGCTAGGCTCCTTCCTGAAAGACCGCTCACAGGCTGTCCGCATGGGCCATTTTACAGCCCCTAAATTAGAAACCACTTGCAGGGTCCCTCAGGGATCCTCACTTTCTCCGCTCCTTTTTAATCGCTATTTGCTCCCACTAATAAAGTCTCTGAAAGAAAGGAATATGGTCGCCTTCAATTATGCAGACGACCTACAACTAATGTTCACTGTAGACAACTCTCTGCAGTCGATCTCTGACTTCCAATCCACCATGCAATTCATCAGCCACTGGATGGACTGCAACCATCTGAAATTGAGTCCTGGCAAAACTGAACGACCGGCGGTGGTCTCAACCAGTGGGGCCCTCACTACTGGCCAAACAAACTAGGTCCCCCCCGACTCCTGCCCTATCAGTTAAAAGTCTGGGTGTTATCATCAACAACGACCTTTCCTTAAAAACTCATGTAAATTCCGTGATCTCCGCATGCTTCTATCAGCTGCGAAAGATCAGGAAAATAAGAAGACTACTCACCCAAGCAGCTTTGACCCAGGTGGTGATATCCCTGGTACTATCTCGCCTCGACTTCGCCAATGCTATTTACCTCGGCATACCACTCTACCTCTCAAAAAAACTTCAATTGGTACAAAATCAGGCTGCCATACTGATCTTCAAACAACCCAGGTGGCAACGTGCTTGCCCCCTTTTAAAGAAGCTGCACTGGCTTCCCATCCCTCAACGTTGTGCCTTTAAAGTCGGCTGCTTGCTGTTCAAATCGCTGTACGGTCGGGCCCCTAAATTCATTGACAGCCTCATCTCCCGCTATACTCCTTCACGCAACCTGCGGTCAGCTCATCTTCAACTTCTGGTTGTCCCCTCTTTTAAACTCAAGCGCCAAGGGGGTTGCAGGTTCACCATTCTAGCCCCTAAACTGTGGAACTCCATCCCCTTGGAAATCAGGTCTAGTCCCAATTTACTGAGTTTCAGAAAGTCTCTTAAACTTGGCTGTTCACTCAGGCTTATTAACTTCTCCTCCGAGTTCGGTCCCTAGACAGCGCCATGAAACCAATCGGTGTACGAGCGCTTTATAAAACCCTTTAACATTTAACAAATCAACATTCACCCCAGTACAGAGATCTGGGCCTAAATCCATAGGGGCATATTCTCAAGAACGTGCGATAATCATCGCCAAAATAGGCTAACGCAATTTTAACATGCGATAGTTTCCCGATAACGCGTCAAATGTCCGCGATAAAATTACTGGGACGGCGATAAAAATCTAAAGCCTAACGTGAAAAAACTTGAGATGGGCCCAACTGCGATAATAAATACAGTGATAAGCAGCGCCAGGCCTGCAGGTCCCACAAGTCAGGCGGGAAAAAACACTATAAAAGCAGCAACAAAAAACACAAACAACTGCGAGGCACCATGGAGGTAGCCGGAGCAAGTACAGCGGACAACCAGAACCCCACAAGCCCCACGGAGGACCAGCCTGGGACCTTGGGGTCAGGGAAGGGCAAGGAGAAGAAGAGGAACCCGCCTTTCAGTACCCAGGAAAACCAGATCCTCATTACGGAGGTGATAGAACACCACCACCAACTGTTCATCACCTCCACTGTGTCATTGGCAACTAAAAATACAATATGGCAGTCCATCTTGGCCAAGGTGAATGCAGTCGGAGTGAAGAGAAGGGAAGTGGACGACTGCAAGAAGCGCTGGACTGATGTGAAGCGCAAAACCAAGCTGAAACTCGCAGCCAACCTGAAAGCAGCAATACAGACTGGAGGTGGGAGTCCAGCGGCACACCAGGAGCTGGATGAGATAGAGGAAATGGTGACCCGAGTCATCATTGGGGAGACAGTGGCAGGAGTTGGGGGACCGGACACTGCAAAACATGACCTGAGCCAACAGCAACAGGGTGAGTAACGACCAGGGACTGGGGGGACGGGGGAAGATGGGCACAATGGCACACATGCACAATTAAGTATAGCACTTCTGCGGAAAAACCATGCCCAAGAGTTACAACTCCGACCAAGAGCCCAATTTACCCAAATCTGTAATATCGCCGCACTGCCTAAGCACAGAAGTGAAAGGCACACCGCCTGAAAGGGAGAAGGGCCAGCAAAATCAGAGCTGAAGGGGCAACACACCCACAATGCAGCACACACACAAGAATCAGAGCACCCCAACATTGACAACAATGTTGGACAAACTGAAACACCTGCACAACAGAACAGAGGACACAACTGCTGCCGCTTGTGTGTAGAAAATGGCCATTCGCATTTGGCATAGCAGGAAACTGTGAGATGACAATGTACAAGTACAACCTCACATCCCTGATGGTGTAGAAATGTCAACTGTCCCGCATCAAATAGGCATCTCCTCACAAACAGTCACAATGTACATTGTCATGCAGTCTGTAAGGAAACTTGTACAATGCATGAACATACATGTGAACACAATGTCAATCTACATCTCCCCTTGACATTGCAGAGGGAGAATCAACACCTCCTGCAGAGCAGATCCAACAACTCAGCACTGATGATGAAGAGGACCTCCCCAACATCGACACTGACACCCGTCAACAGCTCACGAACAGCTTCGGCACCCCACCTCCAGGAGCAGGGCAGCCCAGCTGCATCGAGGAGACCCCATCCCCTGCACAGACAACACAGCAGGAAGCACCCACCACCACGGCTGCCTCCCAGGACCCCCACGACCAACACATGGCATTCCAACGCCGTGTGTTAAGGTGCCTGGAGAAGATGGCTGATCAGCTGCGGGTGGGGTTCGACCTCATGGCAGCCAAACTAAATGCCATACGTGGGTGTCTAAGTCCCATCAGGGACCACTTACAGTTCCTAACGGACACCCACAGTCCGCTCCATGCTCTCCAACAAACCATGGCTGACATGGCTGGAGTCATGACTCTGAGCCAAGAACAACTGTCTAGTCAGAGTGGCTCCAGCGATGTCAGCTGGGAGTTGGGACACATAAGGAGAATGATGGAGAGCTTGGAGCGGATGCAGGTGCAAAGAATGTTTGCCATGACTGCACACCAGCGAGATGTAGCTGTGATCTTCCATGCCCTCCAGATCCTCGTCATGGCATTGCCGCCACAAGGCCTGGCGCGGATGAATGCTGCTGCTACTACTTCATCCACATCTCCGCCCCCTGAAGTGTCAGTGTCACACAGTGCGGCAGACATTCCACCTCCGGCCCCTGATGTGTCAAGGCCACACAGTGATGCAGACTAAACACCACCACCCACATGTGAGGCACCTGACACATCAGAGGACGAAGATGATGATGAATCTGCCTTTGTGGTAAGAATAAAGTGGTAGCATTCATCTCTGCCATATGGCCTGTTTCAGCTTGGTTCTGCCCTCTGCATCATGCCCTGGAATAACACCTTCCACTGTCCCCCGATACACTCAGCGACACTCACCTTGGACCTCGACATGGACTGCCATATTTTGTTTGGATACCAATGACACAGCAATCACACTGCGGACTGAAGTCCTCCTCTTCCGATGAACTTGTCAATCCCTAAAGGACTCTGGCTGGCCCTCCACGGGGCAACAATGTAAAGTGGGGTTTGCATGGCCCTGTACTGCTCCAGCTTCAACACTCCACTGAATGCGAATAAAACATTCTAATTCACACAGATGTGTCATGGCTATGAGCAATCAAGTATGAAAGTATGGATGAATGTAGGGACCGTGATTCCACAAAAAGGTACTCCCTGGGTAATGTTATCAATGCGCATGTATGGCCGTGACCCGGATAGGCAGTGAGACACACCTTGTCATTCAAATCAACACTCATCACAGTTGAATACAAGTAAAGGTGCGTAGACTTTATTAGCATATGCGTGTCAGTACGGGCAAGATAAGTGCCACAACATGCAGACCAATGCAGCAGTATGTCAGAATGAGGAACGTTGCCAAGCGCCGCAGTCCACTCCGGGGGAGTGCCTCACCTTTCACAGGTGTGTGTTAACCCGCGTTGTTGTCCGCTCATGTATTCGGAGTCCAGGCGAATGCAGCCATGTCCACTGTTGTCGTGGGATATGTGACCAGATCTCCAAGATGCAACAAGGTGTTGGGACATGTGCAATGGGTTCCAATCTCTTGTGGCTGCAGGTATGCAGTTTCTCGTCCATGAAAGCGATTGCAGCTTCGTAGGCTATCATTTCCAACATGAGGTCGTTGTCAACTCCATCAAACAGGACGGCGAGGCAATCTGTTAGACTTGGCATCTTTTGGCGTGTTTCCCCTGACTTTTTGCTTTCTGACCTCCCGGTTTTGACTCTGTTTTTGCTGGTGTAATGATTCTGCACACTTTCCTCACTGCTGTCCAGTGGGAAAGTGCAAGTGCTCCTGTATAAAATGTGTTATGGATTGGTGTTTTCATGATTGGCCTATTTGGTTTATATGTCAGTCCCTTGTAAAGTGCACTGCGAGTGCCAGGGCCTATAGACCAAATGCTGTTGGTGGGCTGCAGCACTGGATTGTGCCACCCACGCAAACAGCCCGTAAAGTGTAACTCGGGCCTGCCACCGCAGAGCCTGTGCGCAGCCTGGGGCTGCCATGTCGACTTGGCAAGTGCACACACTTGCAAGTCCCTAAACCTTCCCTTTGCTACATGTTAGTCACCCCTAAGGTAGGCCCAAGGTACCCCTGTGGGCAGGGTGCGTTGTACGCGAAAGGTAGGACATGCCCTGGTGTGTGCGGCATGTCCTGATAGTGAATTACAGCCTAGTTCGTTTTTCACTATTGCAAGGCTACCTGTTCCCCTAGGCCAGAACGGGCAGTTTGGATTATTACAGTTTATAATCCTAACTGACCCCGGGAACGTGGTAGAAATTCGAGTTTAGTATGCCTGGACTCAGAATGATAAAATGCAGCTTTTAGTGAAGTTGGTTTTAACATTCTGTGTTTGAAAATACCACTTTTAGAAAGTGGGTATTTTCTTGTCTAACCATCCAAGCCTGCCTCTGCGAGGTTGTGTATTCCTTGTCTGGAGTGTGAGTGACAGGGGCTGGGGGATGCCAGGAGACAGGGTGAGTCAGCACAGGGCTGAATAGCAAGATCTACATGTAGATGGGTGGGAGGGGTCGCACCTGGGCCCTGAATAGGACAGTGCCTTCCCTCCACAATGCTGGCTCCACCTCCTGTGGTGCGTCTGATGTCCCTGGCCTACTCACTGAAAGAAGGGACGGAGGCTTGTCAACAAAGTGCTCCAGAACTGGTTTGGACTAGGCAAAGGCCTCTCTGCCTTCAGAGAACAAAGGAATTTGGGATATAAATATTGGGGCCCTGACCCCATGAATTTAGATCTCGCTGGAATCAAGGAACCTGCCAAGACGAAGAGCTGGAAGAGCTGCCAGGAGGAGTACTGCCCCTTTGCTGTGTTGTTGCTTTGTTGGGTTGGCCTGCAGCTGCTGCTTCTGCCTTGGGCAGTGAAAGGACTGGACTGAACTTTCTACAAACTTGTGCTGAGTATCTCCAAGGGCCTGGAACCGAGCTGGCCTCCTGTTAAGAAGTCTCAGGGACTACAAAGACTTCACAAGCCTCTGGGTACCGCTTCTGGAACGCTGTTTCAGTTGCCACAGAGGAAGGGAACCGCAACCGACGCCGTAAACCGAATCCATCCCTGGCCGGTGACCTGTTTGCACCGCAGACCGCATCGCCCCGCTTCGCATCGCAACCCTGGTCTCACCGTGGGCGCCGTCCGACGCCGCCAACATCGAGCCGCTGCTTGCACCGTGACCTGTGGGCACCGCAGTTCGCATCGCATCGCTTCACTGTGCCAGCCGGACCAGACCGACGCTGTCACTGCAACTGGCTCAAGAGTCGTGACCGCACCGCATTTGGGGCACCGCTCGCACGTCTGCGACGCACCGCTCCGACTCGCACCGCTGTCCGACGCCAGCTCCCGCACTCCGGCTAGGTCGCCTGCATCGCAACCTGTCAGCACCGCATCGAGCATCGTCTCACCCTGCATCGCACGCCTTGGACTCACCGACTCCGTCTGCATGACGCTCATCGAGCCGCTGCCTGCACCGCATCGAGGGACACCGCACCTTGCATCGCTCCGTCTTGCACCGCAACCGCGACGAACGCCGACCGGCTCGTACACTCCGTACCAGCCACAACGAGAAAGGTACTGTAACCGAGTCTGTTCATGACTCTGCTGGCCCGTATCGACGCGGTCGGCTGGAACTGTTAGACTCTGTGGTTTTCAGCATCGCGGTAGGCTCGGACGGAGCTACCGACTCGTACGAACTTTGCTTTTGTGCTATTCCTGCAAAGAAGAAGTTACCGTATCAAGTATTCATTCGTAAAGTATAGTATTGTGGATTTTTGTCGTAATTGGTCTTGTCTTGAGTATATAAAATATTGGTTATTTTTCTAAACTGGTGTGGTGTCCGTTTGTAGTGCTTACACTGTATTACTGTTGGTTATGTGCAAATGCTTTACACACTGCCTCTGAATTAAGCCTGACTGCTCGTGCCAAGCTACCACGAGGGTGAGCAGGGGTTACTTCACGAGTGTAACACCCTTACCCTGACTAGGAAGAAGGGTCCCTACTTGGACAAAGGTGCAAGCCCTTGCCAACTAGAGATCCCATTTCTAACATTGGTTGTCAGCGGTGAGGATAGGACTTGTGTTTGCACTTGACTTACAGTGATTGGTGTGCACTACTACCATATCGCAGACCATTACGTACCACATACTGGTTCTTTTTCTTTTGGCCTATTTTTGATCTTGCCAGTTTTCAACTCACGACTTTTGTCATGCCTGAATCAATTGCATCATCCGTTGCATCTCTGGAAGTTATCTTTGAGGAGGACAGGTTGGAATCCTACGCCGTAAAGGAGTTACGAGCGATTTGTAAAAACCTGAAAGTCCAAATTAAAGGCCTCACAAGGAAGGAGGAGCTACAGAAGGCGCTGAGGGCCTGGGTAGCAGCCAGACATGCCAATGGGCAGCCTGGTGATCTCAGTGAGGAGGTGGAGGAGCCTATTTCCAGGGTAGATGTGCTTTTGGGTAGGGGGAACCCGCCAGGTCAGGCAGCAGCAGTCTGTCCCCAGAGGAGCTGGAGGACAGGCGGGAGACAAGGCAGTTTGAGCTGCAGAAGCTCAGGCTGGAGAGTGAGCGGGAGGAGAAGAGATTGGCCATAGAAGAGAGGAAGATGCTCTTAGAGCATGAGAGAGAACTGAAGGAGCTAGAACTTAGGAGTAAGTCAGGCTCAGATGGTGGCAGCAATTCGTCCAGAAAGGCAGACAGGATTGTGCACATTCCCAAGAACGTAGGCAAGGAGTTCAAGAAGGGGATGACATACAAAGGTGGTTTCAGGGTTATGAGGCAGCCATACACATGAATGGGGTCCCTGAGGAGAATTGGGGAGCAGGATTGTGGCCACTTTTCCCTGAAGAAGCAAGGGATGCTCTGATAGCTTTGGGTAAGGGGTATCACCTCACCTATGCTGACATGAAGGATGCCCTTCTCACGAAGTATGGTCTTACTCCTGAAAAGTACAGGGATCAGTTCAGGTCCAGTAAGAAGTCCGATGCCAACACTTGGTTGGAATGTGTGGATGTGTTCTGCAGGTCTCTGGATGGTTGGGTGAAGGGCAGTAGCGTAACAGATTTTCAGGGGCTCTACAACTTGATTGCATGGGAGCACTTGTCTAGTCTATGTTTTGCAGATCTGCGCCAGCACCTAGTTGATAGTAAGCTAACTGACCCCAGGAAGCTTGCTATGGAAGCGGACCGCTGGGTGAGTACCAGGGTCCACAAGAAAGCGTTTGGGGGAGACTCAGCCAAAGGTGGGCAGGGTCCCCAGCAGAAAGGTGGGGGACAAGGGTAAAGCACAGGAGTTCTCTAAAGGGCCCCAAACTAGTACCCAGGGTAAAGGTTCCCAGCCCCCGGTGATAAGAAGAAAGGGGTCTCCACAGGGAAGCCTGTTGAGACCGGCCCCGCAAGTGTTATGCATGTGACCAGGTAGGTCACTTTAAGGGGGACCCCAAGTGCCCGAAGGGGACACAGCCACCCACCGGTGGACAGTCCAAAGTGTTGCCTAGTGTAGCGCTTGGGGAGGAGGGGTGCCCACAGGAGGGTGGGGATCCCGCAGAAATGACCCTTGTCTCACTAGGGGACAGTGAGATGGTCCCAGGAAACCAGGTGCCCCCTAACACAAAGAAATATAGCACCTGGGTGACCATTAATGGGAACAGGGTAGAGGCTCTCAGAGATACTGGAGCCAGTGTGACCTCAGTCCGGTGTCACCTGGTGTCTGAGAAGCAAGTAGTCCCAGGAGCATTCCACCAAGTAGTTGCTGTAGACAACTCAGAGCGCCAATGTATGGTGGCGCAGGTTCCCTTTGAATGGGGGGGTCTCAGGTCCCTTGAGGGTGGTTGTGAGCCCTACCATGCCTGTAGATTGTCTGCTAGGAAACGACCTGGAGCAGTCCTCATGGAAGGAGGTTGAGCTCAGGTCTCACTTGGAGATGCTTGGGTTGCCAGAGTGGGCATGCGTGTCTACTCGGTCAATGGCAGCCAGAAAGGGTGATCAAGAGGACTTGGAGCCTGAAACAGTGGCCCAAGTCCCTGCCAAGAGAAAGGGCAGGGGCGCGGGAAGCCGGCCCCCGAAGTTCCCATGGACCGGGAGGAGGCGGACCTCGAGGGGGACGCCCGGTGCCTACAGGGGAGCAGGTAGCCGAACTGGGAGACATCTCTGAGCTGACCCATTGGCAGCAAGAAGGGGGTCCCACCAGGGAGGAGTTCTGCAGGGAGCAGAACGAGTGCCCTACTCTGGAGGGTCTGCGGCGGCAGGCTGCAGACCAGGCAGCTGGTAATCAGTCCGGGTCACATCTGATCTACTGGGAGAGTGGTCTCCTATACAGTGAGCCTAAGGTTGCTGAGCCTGGGTCAGCCCGTGTGCTGGTGGTACCCCAGCGCTTCAGGACCTTCCTACTGGGTCTGGCTCATGACGTGCCTTTGGCAGGACATTTGGGGCAGGACAAGACCTTTGACAGGCTTGTCACCCACTTCTTTTGGCCCCAAATGCGAAGGCAGTCAGATGCACACTGTAGGTCTTGCCAAACTTGCCAGGCAAGTGGTAAGAGTGGGAGGAAGGTCAAAGCTCCTCTCCAACCTTTTCCTGTTGTTGGTACACCCTTTGAAAGGGTAGGGATGGATATTGTGGGGCCACTGGATCCCAAGACAGCCATGGGCAACAGGTACATCCTGGTCTTGGTGGACCATGCCACCCGGTGCCCGGAGGCAATCCCTCTCAGGACAACGACGGCGCCAGTGGTGGGCCGGGCGTTAATGGGGATCTTTTCCCGTGTGGGATTCCCCAGAGAGGTGGTTTCCGATAGGGGGACCAATTTCATATCGAAGTATATGACATCCCTGTGGAAGGAGTGTGGTGTAACCTACAAGTTCACCACTCCTTACCACCCACAAGGAAACGGTCTGGTGGAGAGATTCAACCAGACCTTGAAAGGCATGATCAAGGGTCTAACAGAACCCATGAGGCGTAAGTGGGACGTCCTCTTGCCATGCCTACTCTTTGCATACAGGGAGGTGCCTCAGAAGTCTCTTGGGTACAGCCCCTTTGAGCTCCTGTATGGCCACCCTGTCAGAGGACCTCTGAGTTTGGTAAAGGAAGGCTGGGAGGCGGCTCCCAGGAAAACTCCCCAGGATGTATTTAGCTACATGCTGGCCTTTAGAAACCAAACTGCCCTCTTCAGGAAACTCGCTCAGGCGAACCTAGAAGCAAGCCAGGAAGAAATGAAGAGATGGTATGACCAGAACGCCACTCTGGTCGAATTTCAACCTGGGCAAAAAGGTGGGTCATGGCCCCAGTGGCACCTTGTGCCTTGCAGGACAAGTGGACTGGGCCATATGAGGTAAAGGAGCGCAAAAGTGACGTCACCTACCTGGTGGATTTGCAGGCTCCAAGGAACCCTTTGAGGGTCCTTCACGTGAACCGCCTCAAGCCCCACTTCGAGAGGTCCGAAGTGAGTATGCTCTTGGCGACAGATGATGGGGTGGAAGAGGAGAGTGAGCCTCTCCCTGACCTCCTGTCTACCAAGGAGCATGATGGGTCAGTAGAGGGTGTGATCCTCTCCCCTACTCTGACTCAGGAGCAGCAGGGGGACTGTCGCCAGTTGTTGGGACAGTTCGCCCCACTGTTCTCTCTGACCCCCGGTGTTACTCACTGGTGTACCCATGACGTGGACACTGGTGACAGCCCTCCTGTGAAGCACAAGATTTACAGGTTGACTGACCGGGTCAGAGCCAGCATCAAGGAGGAGGTCTCTAAGATGTTGGCGTTAGGGGTGATTGAGCCCTCCCACAGTCCTTGGGCCAGCCCAGTGGTCTTGGTCCCAAAGGCTGCGGCGCCCGGTGCCACTCCAGAACTCCGGTTTTGTGTGGACTACCGTGGGTTCAATGCCGTCACCAGGACTGACGCGCACCCCATCCCCAGAGCTGATGAGCTCATTGATCGGTTGGGAGCTGCCCGGTTCCTCAGCACGTTTGATTTGACGTCTGGGTACTGGCAGATCGCCTTAACCGATGGGGCCAAGGAGAGATCAGCATTCTCAACCCCAGAAGGTCATTACCAATTCCGGGTGATGCCCGTTGGGTTGAAGAATGCCCCTGCCACCTTTCAGAGGTTGGTCAATCAGGTGTTGGCTGGGCTGGAGGATTTCAGTGCCGCCTACCTGGATGACATTGCTGTGTTCAGTTCCAGCTGGGAAGAATATTTACAGCACCTTGAGAAAGTGTTGAGGGCTCTGCAAGGTGCAGGCCTCACGATCAAGGCCAGTAAGTGCCAGATCGGGCAGGGTTCGGTGGTGTACTTGGGACACCAGGTAGGAAGCGGCCAGGTGGCGCCCCTACAACCCAAGATTGACACCATTCTGGCTTGGGAGCCCCCAAGACCCAGACAGAGGTGAGAGCCTTCTTAGGTCTCACCGGTTACTATAGGAGATTTGTTAAGGGCTATGGCACCATCGTTGCCCCCTTAACAGAGCTGACCTCTAAGAGGCAGCCCAGGAAAGTGATCTGGACTGAGTCCTGCCAGAAAGCTTTTGATGCCCTGAAGGCAGCCATGTGCACGGCGCCCGTGCTCAAGGCACCTGACTTCTCCAAAGAATTTGTCGTGCAGACTGATTCTTCAGAGCATGGTGTGGGAGCGGTGCTCTCACAACTGAACGAAGAGGGCCTGGATCAGCCTGTAGTCTTCCTTAGCAGGAGACTACTTCCCAGGGAACAGAGGTGGAGTGCCATAGAAAGGAAGCTTTTGCTGTGGTCTGGGCGCTGAAGAAGTTGAGACCATACCTGTTTGGGACTCACTTCCGGGTTCAGACAGACCACAGGCCCCTCAGATGGTTGATGCAAATGAGGGGCGAGAATCCAAAACTGCTGAGGTGGTCCATCTCCCTACAGGGAATGGACTTTACGGTGGAACACCGTCCTGAGTACAGAACACGCCAACGCAGATGGTCTGTCCAGGTTCTTCCGCCTTAGTGAAGAGAACTCCAATGGGGTTGGGTAGTTCTCCCTACTTTCAGTTGGAGGGGACATGTGTTAGACTTGGCATCTTTTGGCGTGTTTCCCCTGACTTTTTGCTTTCTGACCTCCCGGTTTTGACTCTGTTTTTGCTGGTGTAATGATTCTGCACACTTTCCTCACTGCTGTCCAGTGGGAAAGTGCAAGTGCTCCTGTATAAAATGTGTTATGGATTGGTGTTTTCATGATTGGCCTATTTGGTTTATGTGTCAGTCCCTTGTAAAGTGCACTGCGAGTGCCAGGGCCTATAGACCAAATGCTGTTGGTGGGCTGCAGCACTGGATTGTGCCACCCACGCAAACAGCCCGTAAAGTGTAACTCGGGCCTGCCACCGCAGAGCCTGTGCGCAGCCTGGGGCTGCCATGTCGACTTGGCAAGTGCACACACTTGCAAGTCCCTAAACCTTCCCTTTGCTACATGTTAGTCACACCTAAGGTAGGCCCAAGGTACCCCTGTGGGCAGGGTGCGTTGTACGCGAAAGGTAGGACATGCCCTGGTGTGTGCGGCATGTCCTGATAGTGAATTACAGCCTAGTTCGTTTTTCACTATTGCAAGGCTACCTGTTCCCCTAGGCCAGAACGGGCAGTTTGGATTATTACAGTTTATAATCCTAACTGACCCCGGGAACGTGGTAGAAATTCGAGTTTAGTATGCCTGGACTCAGAATGATAAAATGCAGCTTTTAGTGAAGTTGGTTTTAACATTCTGTGTTTGAAAATACCACTTTTAGGAAGTGGGTATTTTCTTGTCTAACCATCCAAGCCTGCCTCTGCGAGGTTGTGTATTCCTTGTCTGGAGTGTGAGTGACAGGGGCTGGGGGATGCCAGGAGACAGGGTGAGTCAGCACAGGGCTGAATAGCAAGATCTACATGTAGATGGGTGGGAGGGGTCGCACCTGGGCCCTGAATAGGACAGTGCCTTCCCTCCACAATGCTGGCTCCACCTCCTGTGGTGCGTCTGATGTACCTGGCCTACTCACTGAAAGAAGGGACGGAGACTTGTCAACAAAGTACTCCAGAACTGGTTTGGACTAGGCAAAGGCCTCTCTGCCTTCAGAGAACAAAGGAATTTGGGATATAAATATTGGGGCCCTGACCCCATGAATTTAGATCTTGCTGGAATCAAGGAACCTGCCAAGACGAAGAGCTGGAAGAGCTGCCAGGAGGAGTACTGCCCCTTTGCTGTGTTGTTGCTTTGTTGGGTTGGCCTGCAGCTGCTGCTTCTGCCTTGGGCAGTGAAAGGACTGGACTGAACTTTCTACAAACTTGTGCTGAGTATCTCCAAGGGCCTGGAACCGAGCTGGCCTCCTGTTAAGAAGTCTCAGGGACTACAAAGACTTCACAAGCCTCTGGGTACCGCTTCTGGAACGCTGTTTCAGTTGCCACAGAGGAAGGGAACC
The DNA here is from genome assembly GCA_963921515.1 of Calotriton arnoldi. NCBI lineage: Eukaryota > Metazoa > Chordata > Amphibia > Caudata > Salamandridae > Calotriton > Calotriton arnoldi. The sequence goes on from CAWUFW010018219.1 coordinate 217,846, forward strand.
GCAACCGACGCCGTCAACCGAATCCATCCCTGGCCGGTGACCTGTTTGCACCGCAGACCGCATCGCCCCGCTTCGCATCGCAACCCTGGTCTCACCGTGGGCGCCGTCCGACGCCGCCAACATCGAGCCGCTGCTTGCACCGTGACCTGTGGGCACCGCAGTTCGCATCGCATCGCTTCACTGTGCCAGCCGGACCAGACCAACGCTGTCGCTGCAACTGGCTCAAGAGTCGTGACCGCACCGCATTCGGGGCACCGCTCGCACGTCTGCGACACACCGCTCCGACTCGCACCGCTGTCCGACGCCAGCTCCCGCACTCCGGCTAGGTCGCCTGCATCGCAACCTGTCAGCACCGCATCAAGCATCGTCTCACCCTGCATCGCACGCCTTGGACTCACCGACTCCGTCTGCACGACGCTCATCGAGCCGCTGCCTGCACCGCATCGAGGGACACCGCACCTTGCATCGCTCCGTCTTGCACCGCAACCGCGACGAACGCCGACCGGCTCGTACACTCCGTACCAGCCACAACGAGAAAGGTACTGTAACCGAGTCTGTTCATGACTCTGCTGGCCCGTATCGACGCGGTCGGCTGGAACTGTTAGACTCTGTGGTTTTCAGCATCGCGGTAGGCTCGGACGGAGCTACCGACTCGTACGAACTTTGCTTTTGTGCTATTCCTGCAAAGAAGAAGTTACTGTATCAAGTATTCATTCGTAAAGTATAGTATTGTGGATTTTTGTCGTAATTGGTCTTGTCTTGAGTATATAAAATATTGGTTATTTTTCTAAACTGGTGTGGTGTCCGTTTGTAGTGCTTACACTGTATTACTGTTGGTTATGTGCAAATGCTTTACACACTGCCTCTGAATTAAGCCTGACTGCTCGTGCCAAGCTACCACGAGGGTGAGCAGGGGTTACTTCACGAGTGTAACACCCTTACCCTGACTAGGAAGAAGGGTCCCTACTTGGACAAAGGTGCAAGCCCTTGCCAACTAGAGATCCCATTTCTAACACAATCCATTAGCAGATCCGGACAGATGTGCTGCGTCCACCCCCTATCACCAATTAGCACTACAGCCCAATAGGGGAGCGGTTCAATTTGCTCACTGCACACGAGGAGTTGTGCAATCTCCAAGGTCCAGCTGCCAGCATGTATGCCAAGTATCAAGGCATCCCATAAACGGTTATCACGGTGACACTCCTGGTCGTGGGCCAACAGGGGGCGCACACACATGTCAAAATCCAGTTCAGCTACTGTCCTGTTGGATAGGCAGACATCTATTGACCACTCGAATATGCACGATCGACAATGCAACACAGGCTGAATGCAGGTGACGTTGGCAAGGCGGATGCTTAGCCGGTAACTGATCCGCAGCACTGCCAATGGCAGTGCCCCCAGTAAATGCAGCATACGTGCACGGTACAGTTCCACATGACAGGGGTTGTGCATGTGTCCGGGATGTTCTGCCATTGTGTTAGTGGCTCTGGTTGAAGCGGCACTGTTCTGACCTGCGCCAGTTCTGTGGATGAAATGCCACAGCTCGGATCAATGAGTTGTTTTAGTGTGCAACGGTTGTACACCTGGGATGGTGTGGGAGTAAGTGTGAAGGCCATTCCATGCAAGATAACTTGGAGCAAGGACTTCTGTGTGTGGGGTGTGTATACGTTGGTCTTTTGTCGGGCTGTGCGTAGTGTGGGAAACCTCATAAGCTGCTATAGTATCTGTCAGGGGGTGCCGGGCACATGCAATTCCGAGGTCGGAGGTGCAGATGTGCTTCCGCCTGATAGCTCAGACAACGGAGCTTTCATCCCTAATGTTAGTTTGCCATCTGCATGCATTCAGGAAATGTGATGTGGCTTGTTGGGGGTAGGATGGGATTCATGTTTGACATGTCTTGCATGTGGCAAATGAGCGGCATAACTGTGTGTTACGTTGCCTCACAGCTGCTCCTCCCTCCCCCCAAGCCTATTCACTTGTGTGCGCTGCGCGGTTGCATCACTTGCACTCCTGCGGCACACCATTGTCATGCCTGTCTGTGCATGTCCACGAGCCTGACAACAACACTGTGATGTTGGCCGTTGAAGGTGGGCGGCCACGCGAGTGTAGGGCCTATGGTAAGGATAGGGCGGACACAGATGTAGAGTTCATGCCTGGCTGTACTCGCGCTGCGATTAAGGCTAGGCATTTGGCTCATACTGCGGCAATACAGATACACACAACACTTGGCATGTATGAGCCAAGACCCCGAGCGGTCTTGCGCTCCTTCATTTCTCCGTTCGTGCGAGCCCGCCCTCCAGGTGCATGCTAAATTGCAACATTGTCGATTGCGGGCTGGGTGGCGCCGACACTACAACAGAGACACACGCATTAGTTACTTCCTTGTCCAGGCCAGCACTGAACCACGCCCAGAGCCCCGGGTAAATTCTTCACACCCCTGCGCTGGACTGGCGTACACCGGCCCAGCCCACTCCGCTTACGCTTACAGGGGGGACGACAAAGCTACGTGACCAAGGTCTTACCCACTGCCTGAGGTGACATGGTTGCGTCCGCTGTCCACAGCACAATGTAATGTGGTAGGGCCCTGGGCCATCATACATACATAATGACCACACGGACACACTTAGATAGATAGTGGAACTGGCTACGGGCACGTGCGCCCAGCCCATTTTATTACCAGGGTCACATGTCCAGTGACGCCTGTGCTGGATGGGTGTGGGGTGAGTGTAAGCCAGCCCTCAGGGAGTGGTTGGTGCTGGCAACAACTGGAACAGTGATCACCAGATCTGGAATCACACACACAAGATTCAAACATAAAGGGTCCATGACTTGTGGTGCAATGAGTTAGTGACACCTGAAGCGCTCAGCGGGTGTGCAGCCTGCGATGATGCGTCTTCGGGCAGGCCGCACTGGAAGCAATGTCTGTTGCCTACTGGACTGCGCCATAAATAAATCAAGACTCAATTTGAATTGTGAGCACTGCTGACCGCAGTGTAGGCCGGAGGCAGCAGCAGTCAGAAAGGGCCCACAGCCACGTGGCGATGAATTGTGGTGCACTGAGTTGGTGGCACTCGAAGCGCTTAGCGGGTGTGCAGCCAGCGATGATGCCATGTCCTTGCAGGTCAGGATTGTATTTGATCTGTGTGAGCCCTACTGACCGCAGTGGAGGCCGGAAGCAGCGGTCAGTAAGGGCCCACAGCCACGTGGCGATGACTTGTGGTGCACTGAGTTGGTGGCACCTGAAGCGCTCAGCGAGTGTGCAGTCTGCGATGCGTCCAGCATTCCATCCATCAATTGTTTCTTTTGCATATGTCACCCTAAGTGGGAAGGGTATGCCCAGACGTGGGTCCCGTGCTCACTACACCACTGGATTCAAGCTAGCCTGGCTGATGAAGGGTGATGCCCTGAAACCGGTCCCAGGATGCTTGTTTCCGGTCCAGGGAGGACCTGGCTTGGCCTTCAGGCTGGACTGTTCATATAAGGAACAGGGTCAAGACTGATTTGCATATGGCTGGGTCCAAACTGGGGTGGTGTTGTGAGGAAAAGAATGATGGATTAAACCCAGATCCTTGTGACTGGGGTGAATGTTTGCATTGTCCAGCATTCTGTCCATCAATTGTTTCTTTTGCATATGCTTTCCTAAGTGGGAAGGGTATGCCCAGACGTGGGTCCCGTGCTCACTACACCACTGGATTTAAGCTAGCCTAGCTGATGAAGGGTGATGCCCTGAAACCGGTCCCAGGATGCTTGTTTCCGGTCCAGGGAGGACCTGGCTTGGCAGTTCGGGCTGGACTGTTCCCATAAGGAACAGGGTCAAGACTGATTTGCATATGGCTGGGTCCAAACTGGGGTGGTATGGTGAGCAAAAGAATGATGGATTAAACCCAGATCTTTGTGACTGGGGGTGAACTTTTGCATTGTTCAGCATTCCGTCCATCAATTGTTTCTTTTGCAGATGCTCAGATGGGTTCACCTCTCGACAACCCCAAGTCTGAATTGCTATTGTAGCGCATACTTTTGAGGTGATAAATTGGAGGAAGGAAAGGCAGGGGACTGAAGGGAAGGAGATCTGTGGAAGGAGAGAGAGAAAGAATGTAAATATACCCTGTACAGAGATGCAACAGGCAAAACCATCAACTGGGTAATTAAGGGGAGAGATACACACTATAGAAACAACAAGGTACCTGTAAAGGAAAGTAATCAACCCAGTATCAGACGATGCGAGGGGGTGTTATCAGGTCTCCAACACGTATACTGTGAGGGAACACAGGCACAACAGGTAATCTAAGAGTTTAGTGGTGTAGCACGTCAAATGTGTATTGCAGAAAGGAACAGTTCTATAAACACACCTACCCTCATGTGAGATGGGTGAGGAGTCACAGGGTACAGGTGAACCATAGATCCAGTAACACTCTACTGACCCCCTGTTAATGAACATAAACAAATACCAGCGCACATTACTTCTTTGCAGTGTATATTCTCATTGTCATATCGCAATATTATATCCAAAACATCTTAATGTGGAAGCCAGGAAGCAATGACTTCAATCATCCACTTGAAAACATTCCTCCTCGATTTTCAGTGGAAAACACAACCCAATTTGTATGCTGAGAGCAACTGAATCTCAAAGAAAAAGGAGCCATGTGAATTCCTTCACTCCCTTCAGTTCCTGGATGACCACCAGGTTAAAATAGCTACCTCCCTCCGTATGAGCCGATTATTTCAGTTTCGTCAATGGAGGAGGTCGGAACAGCCAAACGCTATTATGCAAAACGATCTCCTCTGCATGACTCTCTGATTCGGACTCGCCAAAGGAGGAGACCGGTATAAAGCCTTCACTCTCTTTCTGCAGAGAGCAGCATACAGAAGCTACAGCTTCTGCGAAAGAATCAGGTTTTCTTCTCCCCCGCAAGAGCCAGCCACTAGGCTGGTTCGCCAATGGGGGAGGAGGATGGAGCGAGGCTCTCAATGAAAAGGTAAATGCAGGAATGCGGTTCCAATCGGGAACAACTCCCGCTACTCAGAGTTGGTGCTAAGAGCACCTGTACCCGACCGTGTTGATCCGCCAAGGATCCCAGATGTTGGTGACTTCCAAAATAATCGGCAGCGCTGCGGGAATCTCCAACAGCTTTATTGGTGGTTCCGATGGCACACACATGCTAGCGTGTGATGTCAACAGCGACAGTCTCATTGGGGATTGCAGTTCCCGACATGGGGGGGTGACATAACACTCCGTTCCTCACCTCTAACTCAGCCTGCCAGTGTTCGCAGGGACGGTGAGATTTGACAGCCATTGTGGTGCTTGTTCCTGCCTCCATTCAGGCATGCTTGGCAGGGTCGGTCACTTCGTGTGACATGCTTCCTCTTGCTTGCAGTGTGATGTGGCATCTGGCCACATGTTGCACGTCTTCAGTGCACATGCTGTGATGGCAGCTTGCCACTTGGAGTGTGTGAGTCTCCTCTTGCCTGTCTTGGGCCACTGGTGACTCTGTGTTGAGACAGTGTGGGGGAGGACACTCTGTGCCGTCTTTGGCCCACTGCGGGGCTGTAGTCACTCTGTTCCTGCATTCAACATTGCTTTTGCTCATGCCCGTACTGTTAGACTCTCTGGTGCAGCCTTCTGTGCTTAGCCCTCTTCGTGGATGCCCTTTTCTGATGTTCGGCATGTCCGTTCACCACAGAGGGTGGGTGGCACCCTTTTCTCACTTGTGGTGGCGTCAAACAGCCACTGGGGGCTGTGCGCCCAGCACACATTCTCCTTGCGCCTTTATGGGGCTCGCCTGCTTCCAGTCTTATTGCCTTCACTAGACGTTGCTTGGCCTCTTGGTGTTTTTCTTGGCTGGGGCAGCTCTCGGCTTCCTGGAGCCCTTTTAGAAGGGGTTCACAGTATCTCCCCTTCAGCCCCCTAGGCAGTCCACAGGGAGAGTGTGGTGCTCACTTCGAACAATCTTGTGCTCAGGCTGCTTAGAGTGCAATCTCAAGAGTACTGTGGGGCCTCTCTTGCATCTATTGCTTGCTACTCAGGCACATGGCAGCCTCACTTGCGGGCAGCGGCGGTATGTCCCTTAGGGTGCTGGGGCGTTACCCCACTCATATTTTGCTCCCCTGCACCCCCTAAATATGCATCATATTAATCTGCCTGCAGCAGTTACCATTCAGCCGAGCAGAGTGGCTGAGGCGGGTCCTAAGTCAGTGCGGGCATGAGGGGAGTGGGGCTTCACATTCGTCATTGTCAGAGTTAGCAGCTTGGGCCCAAGTGCGCAAGTCAGGTTGGACGGCATCCTTTTGCTGGCAAGCCCAACATGTGCACTAGAGGCACTTCCACCTTCACATTTCTGAGCTGGGGGTGACTCAAAGTCACATCCCCTGGTCTCAGAAATGAGCGGTGAGGCCGCCGCCCCAGCCAATCCTGGCACTGCTGTAACAGCAGGATCAGCATCAGAATTGGCTTAGACTCGGAGTGAGGTCATGCCTGCGTGTTTACATGAGGCAGCACAGATGGCTGAAGGCTGTCTCTCTCTCTCCAACCTCTCGAGTGGCATAAAGAGAGACGTTTTGGCTGACTTCAGCTGCAGGCATGGCAACAGTGGTCACACGCCGCGTTGTACTGCCCATCCGTTTCACCTGGAGTTGAAATTGTTGCCATCTGGAAAGGTGATGTGCTGGTGGTATCGTGCAAAGTTGCTGACTGCGACCTTGAGGGGACAGACATCAGGCACAGAGCGACGCTCCACATGCACGTCATCCAGAGCTGCTCAAAACTGGCTCTCATCGATAAAAGGTACAGATTTCAGATTAATGTCAAGGGAACCCACCCCCACAATAGGCTTCCTATTACAATAGCTACCTACTTTCATCCTCCAACTCTTCTGGGTCCCACTAAAGTTCTTTGTGGGCACGGTTCCACTCGTGTATACCTTCAGCTGTATTTTTCCATTTCTTTCTGTCCCCACATTTCTCTGTGCCCTTCATCCACACCACCGCGGCTCTGATCATTTTGTCCTCCACTCAGTAGCTGCTGTCCTTCTGGTTTGCCTTCCCAGCTGCTCCCTCAGCACTGCCCTTCCCACTCCGGCTTGCTTTCCTCTCAGCCCCCTGTTCCTCTGCGTCAGGCCATGTCATGCAGCAGCTGGCACTGGTGGCAGGCCCTCTCTCCTCACGTCCTTTTCTCCCCATCTGCACCCCACTCCTACTGCACTTGCTGTCGCCCTACACCTCTACTTTCTTCTTCTCTTGCAGCCCTACTCATGGTTGTACCTATCGGGCAACTACTATGATCCTCCTGTGTTTTTCTTCTGCACCCTGTTCTTTCTTCCTGCATATACTTCGGGCCTATCAAAAATGGCATAGCAAGTAAAGTTACTTGTCTTTCTCAACAGACTTTCACTTCATTGAAGTGCTAACAAAATCTGCAATGACGCCGCAGGTGCCACCCACCCTAATGCAGACAACACAACCACTTGTTCTAGCTCTCTGCTTTTTAAAAATTTTATATTGCACCTAGAAGCTGGACCCTGGCACTTGTTGCTCATTACAAACAATAGACAATTACAATTGGGGATATAATAATGTGACATAGCAGAGTGAAAAGGATTATTTTATTGATATTCTGTTTACAGAGCTAGTGCTACATCCAGGCCATTTTGGGCGGAGCTGGTTAGCAGAGGAGGTGTGGAAACATGAATTGCACAGGGCAAGTATCAAAGAGTTTTACGGTTTAAATTGGTACTTGTCTGAGGTAGGAGGAAGGGAGTAATTTACAGCAGCTTTCATTTGAGACACTCGTGAGTCACTTTGAAACCTAAAGCAAGGAGGTAAAAAGCACCAAAGTGAGTTTTCATTTGACTGTAACGGTTGTTAGTAAGCCCTTAGACATACAGCAATGCGGATAACTTGAGAAGTGAGGACTGTTGGTAGAAATCTGTGTTTGGACTTTGGTTTCGGAGTTCTAATTTCATGACAATCGCTCATTTAATTTATTTGGAGAGAACCTCAGGTCAGGAAAAGAAAATGCGCACATGATTTTGACAACATGGTTGAGCAGCAAGCAAGCCAATTACGCGTTTGTGTATCTTTTTGTGTGAATGTTCGGTGTTCAGTATATTTATGTGTGCACTGTACTCTGTACTGACATAGGCAGGATTGTGTTTTTGTTTTGTGGTGTTTATGTTCAGTGAGGCTCGAAACTGGATGGTAAAATGGACCTTGGTGTGGGTGAGGCACAGGGAAGCACTTCTGCCAGTCTCATGGCCAGCTCCCGAGAGCCAACCTTCCTCTCTCCAGTGCTTCCTGCCTCTGTGCTTCACTAGTGGCAATTTGAAAAGGAAAGCATGCACTGTGTTCTTGTGAACAGGCCTGTGAGTAAGCATAGCAGTTCTCTGATTGTTAGAAATGGGATCTCTAGTTGGCAAGGGCTTGCACCTTTGTCCAAGTAGGGACCCTTCTTCCTAGTCAGGGTAAGGGAGTTACACTCCTAAAATAACCCCTGCTCACCCCCTTGGTAGCTTGGCACGAGCAGTCAGGCTTATTCTAGAGGCAGTGTGTAAAGCATTTGCACATAACCAACAGTAATACAATGTAAGCACTACAAACTGACACCACACCAGTTTAGAAAAATATCCAATATTTTTATATACTTTAAAACAAGACCAAATACGATAAAAATCCACAGTACAGTACTTTAAAAATCTTCTGTTATCAAAATGTCCTTAAAAACAGTTCCTTGATGTCGATAGCTCCGTCCAGGGCTATCACGGCATCGTGAACAAACAAATCCAAACAGTTCTGGCTGACCGCGGCGTCGCGGGTCAGCTACGGTGTCGGGAAGACCCGCAAACAGTACCTTTCAGAAATGCAGGGCGTCGATGACCTCGCGGTGAGCTTCCGAACACACGGCGACCGCAGGCGTCGGTTCCGTAGGTCGGTGCGGCGTCGTCGGGGCCCTCGAAGTCACACGCGTTGTGAGAAGTTGGCCTGGCATATGCTGTCCACTAATTATAGTGGGCACCTTGCACCAGTCCAAACAACCCCTTATTGGAGATAGGTTAAAGACAACCTTATTGAAAGCTATCCTAGTGGTAGCTATGGAGAGCAGCCTTCAGGCTAAGTCTTGAAGGAATGTAAAGCAGCTTGTTTTACCAGTCTATAATCTCTTGAGTGATCAAATGAAAGAGCACCACACCAGGTATATATTCAAAATATATGTATTTATTGCTAAACACACCCCTCTAGTCTCTTTATGAGGCTAGAGTTCGAAGTACATAAGTTATAAGTTATTTAAACACAGTAATAGCACAAATACACGTTTGGGCACTAGAGGCGTACCAAACCATATACCAATAAAGTGGTATAAGAACCACGACTGAGCTAGACACTAGGCCTAGAGCCTCTAGAAGTGCTTGGACCACAAGGAACCACCCAAGGTAGTGACACAGGGGACCCACGGGGGACGCGTGCAGTGTAATTACACAGCTGCGAATCGCCGTTAACTTCTATGGAGAAAGTAGCGGTTTGGAAATTAAAGAAAAGGGACACTTAAAGAAGGACTTGGAGCAAACCCTTTGAGTATTAGGTTGTTCTAGAGTCTCTACCCACGGGAGCACCGGAGTACTCTTGTTACCTCACCCAGGAAGCCGGGTGCATAGGTGCCTTTCGGGGTCGGGTTTCGTCGTCGATTTGAATGGCGATCTGCTGCAAAGTGCTGCTGGCGACCAAGTGGAAAGTGTCCGGGTGGATCCAAGAGTGGATCGGAGATCTGAAGAACCTGAAAGCAGAGGGGACAGAGTCTGGGTCACTAGCCAGTGACCAGGAAGGCGATGAGCAGATGCCCACCGATGTCGAGTGCTTCAGGTAGGTTGACGGTCATCTTGACTCTTCAGCCACGAGGTCCAGGAGGCGTTGTCAGCGACCAGGAGCAGGATTCGGGCTGGTACACAATGTCTGTCGAGTGCTGAGGTGTCGGCAATCAGATTGGACCCAACAACCCTTGGCAACAGCAAGTCTTGATGAAGTTGAAGATTGACGATTGTGCAGACCAGCAAGATCTGAGGAACTCACCCAGCAAGGGTAAGTGAGGGTAAGCCTGGAGCAACCAGGGAGCCCAAGAAGAAAAGGATTGGCCTTCGTGAAGGGCTACTAGCCAACGGGCTAGCGACCGCAAAGGAGCCTCAAGACGGTGCACGTGGAGCTAGCTCACAGGACACTCGTAGAGTGGAGGCCAGTGATCTTCGGTGCAGTTAGTGCTGGAGGCTAGGGCTACTCGGAGCCCAAAGTACGACTTCGTGGGAGACCCAGAAGAGGATGCACTTGCAAATGCATGCGGTGTCCAGGGGTCACGGTTCCACGTTACCCACGACAGCTACGGGCCTCAGCTTTGCTGGGGACTCAGGGCAGCCTCGGGGAAGTCTGGAAATCCACCTCTGGTGATGCAAAGACTTTGGCGTCCGACGGGAGCTTAGGCGATGCAGACTGGACAATTGCTTCTTTGGTGCCTGCCAAGCAGGGGAGTCACTCCTTGACCCCAAGGAGATTCTTCTGTCCTCTAATCTTGTAGTAGAGCGTCGAAGGTCCAGGATTCTGTGTCAGAGTTTCGTCCAGGGATAATCTAAAGTCCTAAGGACTGGGTTCCTATACTTATACTAAGTTTAGGGGTTGGACTTACTCTGTGGCCCCACCTATGGGTGGGTCAGGGCAGAGGGGTGGCTACACCCCTTTCCCTTTGTCCAGTTCGTGCCAAAGCAGGGGCTGCAAGCCCCTGATCCGGTTTGAACTGGGGTATGCACAGGGACACCAAGTGTGCCCCCAGTGCAGGACTTCAAAGCACTCGAAAGTGCTCCCGCCCAGCCCCAATACACACTATCCTGTCTGGGGAGGTGGTCACACCTCCTGGGACAGGAAACCTGTGTCCAGGCCTCCCCTGCCGGAGTTTCGTCCAGCAGCAGGAGGCCAGACTTGTGTCTGTGGCAGCAGCATCCATTTTGTGATGCCAGGGCTTTAGAAAGAAGTTACCGGCCAGGCCAGGGTTAACATGTCTCTCCCTCTAGAAGGGTGGAATGCTACCCCCACCGCCAGAATTGGCGGGGGGTAGTATTCCAAGATGTTTGACACCAAACACGACATCTTTCGGTGCAGCCATTCCAAAGTTAGCATTTAACGCAAGGTTATAATGCGCTTAAGAGTATATGGTCAGGCTGCACTACAAACAGCATCAGAGAAGGGTCTCCGAATGCTGCAGAGGGGCCCTGCTCATGCAGGGGCACCCTCTCACATAGGAACCACGCACTCTGCCTTCAGGATTGATAAGGCCTGCCATAGGAGTGACTTATAGGTTTATATGTGTGTATGTATATAGTGATATAGGTAGCCTATATCACAGAAAGGGGTGCATGCACCACCTTACCCAGGCTGCATTAGCAGACCTGTGGTGTCAGTTTGGATGGCCTTCCAGGGGTGGCACAATACATGCTGCAGCCCCTGGTAGGCCTCTGAGGTACCCATGCCCTGGGTACATAGTATACCATATACTAGGGACTTATAAGGGCACTCCAGATTCCAATCAGAGATGTGCCTAAGGCACATGGAAACCATTTTAGAGAGGAAGCAGCTAGGCTGGGGTTCTGATTAGCAGGGCCCCAGCCAGACTAAGGTCGAAAAACAGTGAAGCATCAGCAAAAGTGGGGGTCCCCATGTGAAGCAGATCCTACTCTCCTACACAACCCCCCCAAACGTAGGGACATTAAACTAACCTTGCCCAGTTAAGTCTTCATGTTCTAAGTGGAAGTACCTAGAGAGTCCATCTGCATTGGCATGGTTACTCCCAGGTCTATGTTCCACTGTGAAGTCCATCCCCTGTAGGGAAATGGACCACCTAAGCAGTTTGGGGTTTTCACCCTTCATTTGTTTTAGCCATAAGAGGGGCTTATGGTCTGTTTGAACAAGGAAGTGAGTACCAAACAAGTATGGCCTCAACTTCTTCAGAGCCCAGACCACAGCAAAGGCCTCCCTCTCAATGACTGACCAACGTTTCTCTCTAGGGGTCAGCCTTCTGCTAATGAAAGCTACTGGCTGATCCTTACCTTCTTCATTCAATTGTGACAGTACAGCCTCTACCCCCAATTCAGATGCATCAGTTTGAACAATGAACTTCTTGGAGTAATCAGGACTCTGTAGAATGGGAGCAGTGCACATGGCCTGCTTCAGGTCATCAAATGCCTTTTGACAGCTAACTGTCCACTGAAC